>JAQGCA010003114.1:0-12420 GCA_034698945.1 Protaphorura quadriocellata | reverse complement strand
AAAAAACTTCAAATTTTGAATTTTTTTTTCCAAATTGCAACCCAGAAATCGCCCAAAATATTTCTGACCCGTACATGCAAAAATTATTTGATTTGGTTCAGAATTGTTGGCTGTAGGTGTAGAGCCGTGACTATGGAAGGAAGGACAGAGCCCAATTGGATTTTATATTTAGTAGATAAGCCAAAAAATTGGATAAAGGTCATGATACATTCCTGAATCTATCCTGAATCTATAGGTGCACATTCTCTAGATTTGTATAAAAATAAAGTTGGTAAATTGGCATTTTCGTTAAACATTTATACAAAGGTGATACTCCTTCAACATAACCATAAAAGCAAAACGATACCATTTTCTCACAGAACAAAAAACAGAACAGAACTAGAAAACCCATAATTGCTGCGAGAATCATTCGAGATAATTCAAATAAATCGTTTTGAAATAAGAGTACCATTTATTTCGTCTATTGCACAGTACACCAAAATGATTACTCAATTAAAATATATGATGTGGACAATAGGTCAATCTGTTCGTCTCTTATTCCCAAAATATCCTAGCTGTGGTGGATAGTAGAATGAACGTAACGAAATTCTAATCCTTGTAACCTTCATTTATAACGACATGTAGGAATATGATGTGATGTGATCGATCACAGACGTTGACTTTGAGATTTCTGATAATTACGAAATTGAATATATGAAGGTTAAATAAGTGAATTTGTTAAATTCTCCGCCGATTTGATTAATGTTCAAATGACTACAGATATAAACATTCTGTACAGTTTTTGGACGTTTTAATCTTTAGTAAGTTTTAATATTTATTCTATCCATTAAAACTATGGCCCCTTGCAGGTTATCGTATCGAACGCATGTAATCCCCACTTTATACGCTTTAAGTTGAGCTACAACTTTCCAGAACAAAGCGGCACTAAAAACTAATAATATGACAGGATATGGACATCCTATACTTAATATCTCTACAAAAATCGATTCGTTCGTAATGCAAAAGCGTTAACCGTGATTTATATCTCACTGACAAATTGCAGTTATCATGGACAATGATAATGATAGGAACACAGAACATTATAGGTTGGGAGTCAACCGGATATTCCGAATGAATAAATGAAACAAAAAGATAAAAAAAAAACTGTCTAAAGCACTTGAAAAGTCGAAGACCGGATAAGAGGTCCGCATGGTGCAGATGCAACGCCTAATTCCAATTATATCCGAGTGCACAACCGAAAGGTCTAATGTAAGTAAGAACTTATTTACATAATAGTATAAAGATCGGAACACCTCTCCGAAAAAGTGAACGGGCAACAATCGTCCCGGATCTGTCCGGATGATCGGATTTAGCTGAATCTTGCATAACCGAATTCCTCATAAAATTCTAGTAACACAATCCAACATCCAACCACATTTTGTCCAGAGGTACTCCGATCCTGTCCGGATTCAGTTTACATAGGAGCGAAACGAATTGATCTAGTGAGTTAATCCTGAAATTCAGTTCTTAATTATATTACGAAGTACGTCTCACTTCGCCCCTTCCTAGATAAGTTTCCTTTTTCTTGTGTATTATTTCAGGTGTAATACGCGATGGCATCATTCATAACATCAGTTCAAATCCAATAATTTTTAGGATGTGACGTCATAACCGGTGTCATCGCGTAAGGCGTAATCGCAGAGGAAACGCCGACCTCTGTTATGTTCGCCAAATGCGTCATATGTGCGACTGATACGATAAGAATGACAATAAACTCTATGCTGACAAAGTACGAGGTAAGTGCGTAGGTTCAAAAATATTATTTGCTTAAGCGTAAAATTAAATCAAGTCAAAAGTGAATCATTTCCAAAATTCCTAAAACTGTAATTTTTTTTAAAAAAATCACTGCATATTTTTATGAGACTGAACATTAAATAGGTGTATTTTTCCGTTCCGTTGACGGGCGGGTACGGGACCAGCCAGTCGAGCCGTAAATAGGGAAAATGACAGTCCAGAAATTAAAACTGAAATTCTAAATTGGAATTCAGAGATTTTTTGTGATTACTGGTGACTGGCACTGGCTAGTGCAATATGGCAATGGAAACATACCAAAGTTTTCCAAATCCACCCTCTGAAGATGTGATTCTTGGAATGCCTGAAGGACGAAACTTGTCACCAGTCCGAAGATTCTTTGTACTGATTGCAACATTTGATTTCCTATTCACTGTTTTGTTGTGGACCCTTTCTGTGATCTTGGTAAGTATGAACCAGAGGTCAAGGTCAGCATTTTATATTACTTTTTTGTTTATTCTTGTTTTTTAATATGTTGTACGGTTCTTTACAGGTAAAAGGTGGTGACAATATCATTGAATCTTTTGAAGCAGAGATTCTACAGTTTACTTTCAGGATTAGTATTTTTGATCTAGTGGTAAGAATTTTAATTAATTTAGTTAAACCTGCCCCCAGCGACTGAAAATGTAGTCACTGCTTAGGGACATAAATAAAACCCGGTCGTCTCAGCCAGGTGGTCGAAGGTTTTACTGTATACTGTCACTGTACATGCATTCATTATTGGAATGATATGACCTTGTTTTAATCTGCTTTATTTTGATTTTTAATTTTCAGATGTGTTCGGCATGCAGATTTGTAATTCTTCTACTCTTCTATGGCCTTCTTCAGTGCCACCACTGGCTACCTGTTGCCGTAATTAATTTATTTTTAAAGAATAACTGAATAATTTTAATTAAAACACATTAACAAATCTTGGGATTTGACAAGTTTTATTCTGTACTCGACTCAAAAGGAAAACTGGAAAACAGCTTCCATTAACGAACGGCCGTTTGTTCGCCCCAGGAATCGTGTTTTAATTACAGGAGTCGATGGGCCTCTAGAGTAACTTCTCTAGAGAAGAGTTATCTCCTTGGTATCAATTCAAACCTACGAGCCAAGAATTCGTAAATCTTATATAACGATAATTTGAATTGAATTGGAAAGGTTTAAGTGATTATAACAGTAATTAACATGAAATTATGATGTATCCTGACCAGGTAACCTTTTTCTCAAGGCACATAATTTTGATTCACAAATAGACGTGAAAAGATTTCAGATGTCTCATTCTGGGAATATTTTATTGAATAATTGTTGAGTAGTATGATCTGCATATCTAGTCGTGTCCTGGACCAGACTACTTAAATTTATTAATTCAAACGCTTATTTAATCCGATCCGAGATTCTTAGATCAATTTATGCCCCAAGCATTATCAATTAACCGATAACCAACGAATCCAATGTCAAATATTCATGCATTTTCGGAAACGCTGCCTATGCATACATAATATTATTACAGTTCAAAGTTTGCATATTGACATCACCTGGGTTCTCGGTTCCGGCCACCCATTGGAATTCAATATCATTCATGATATCTTTGAACCCCTTTTGTTTCTGGATACATAATTCTCGGACACTGATCACCTGGCTATGCAGGAGATCGTAAATCTATAAATAAGTTTATTTACCAGTCTCCAGGAAATAGTAAGATCAAGATTATTTTATTCGATAAGAAACTTAAATATATTTTTCATATTGTTTCAGTTTACCACTGCGGCCTCTTGTGCATTCCTCTTGTCAAAAGTGTTCTTGTTCGGAGTAAGTTTGATTCGTTTGTCGAATTCATTAGGATTTGTAAACATGCTTGATTCGATTGAATAAATTAATATTATTACTTTGTTTGCATTCCAGTGGAAAGAATACGGAAGCTCAAGTCCTTGGCCTGTCTTTCTAGTTTTGTCGGGTTTTGTGATAGCTTGGTCTGAAGCATGGTTCCTGGATTTCCGAGTTGTCCCGTTAGAAAGACAAGCCCAATTTTATTTATCACGTGAGTTTTGTTTTTCCATTTTAATAGGTATTTGAAAGAAAGAAAATCCCTTTTAAACGTGATAAAATTATTCACCCAAATTTTTTTGTCACGTCACGTTTTCTAATTTTGATTGCAAAATTCCAATAACTCCATGAGTCCTTTTAAGAATGATAAAATATGAAAGTATGGGCTCCTTAGGTTTATTTGCACAAAAGTTATAAAATCGTACAGAATATTTTTGAAAAACAGAATTTAAAAGCCCAGAAACCGTAAGTCGTAATCGTAACTGTTAAGTACACAATGCCACTATAGCCTCGGTATGTTGGGGGTTCTATCTCTCGTGTTGATTGACACGGCTCTATTAAATTTCACTGGAATTGAATTTTTTCTACAAAGAAATGACCTTCCTTGGGTCAAAAATACGTGGTTAAAATAATGTAGGAAAGTTCTAGTATTTTGAGAGATTGGATTGACGCCAAAGGAAGAGATACGATCATAATATTTTATATGCGTCAGTTGAGTTCTTGGAATTTGTCCTTATGGGTAATTCAATGCCCTTTCAAATAACGCACGTCATAATTGTGTACGGACTTTCGAAATATGGTTTAATGTCCCGAAGGTGTAATTCCTTTCCAGATCTCTCAGCCACTATTTTTAAATTGAGATTTCACTCTCCAGCTACTGAATGGCAGGATCGAACTAGCCAAGTTGTGATTTTGTATCTGAGATGATCGAAATCTCGCACTGGCTTCATGAATTTCAAATCATTGTAGATTCCAACTCTGATATGTTGAAGTTGAATAAATTGATCCAAGTTCATTTTTTTGTTGAATTCATCTAGGCCAAACGGCATCTATCTCACGAGGTCAAGGAGTGATGCCTTGGTTGAGTCAAAGTGTTTCACAGATTGTCATGAATAGTGCGAATCAAGGTGCAGCAGGAAGTGTACACAATTATCCTGAGTCTGTTGCCACTTTCTTTTCTCCACTTCAATCTCCGATACATTCAGACGAAGAGGACGACGAGGGTTCAGATACGGAATCTACGGAAAAAAGAATTCGGAGAATGATGAGAAGGAATCTGTCAGCGGAAGTAAGATTACATTTTTATTGAATAATTAGACTTTGGTCGAAGTTGTCAAAGAATGATAATGTCGATTATTGTCGATATTAAAAGTTCGGTATTTTTGTCCAGTATGAAATGTTGAGTAGAGATTATGACTAATTTAATATCGGGTTGTCTGTCTCAATTTTGTTTTTCTTTGTAAAACTTTAATTAAATAGCAAACTGCGTGTCATCTTTGGTGAGTTGAATCCACGTTTGAAGTAATTTCAATTTTATGATTTGAGTTTAAACTTTTGGTTTTCATCTTAATATAAAAAGTCAGAGAAAGTAGAAATAGAAACATATCCGAACTTGGTGTTGTTTGTGTTTATATTAGAATTCCAACATCTCAAAGAATTTCAAAATTTCAGTCGTTTACCCCATTTTGTATCGCATGTTCGATTCTTTAAAACTGATTCTGATGTATTTTATTAATTCGGATTCAATTTCTTTTGTATTTTAGTGTGGACTGTGGCTACAACAAGGACCAATAATAGCAGTTGAATTAATGAACAAAATGGGATCATCTGCTTGGATACGTAAAAAGACAACTGACAACGGTGACACGGTCTTCTCACAGAAACTGCACGAAAGAATCTTTAAGATCTCTGTATGTTTGAGTAAACTTTGTAAAAATTGTATTTAGCATGGAAGCAAGTCTAATTTTATAATTTCTTGGAATGCACGCAGGGAACAATTCCTGCTACGGCGGACAAAGTTGTTTTTGAATTATTTCAAAATTTTGAATCTATGCCGAACTGGAGTCCGAGTGTAACGCATTGTCAAATTATTCAGGTTGGTTTTTACATTCGAATCACGAGTTCTGTTGAATTATTTGGTAACATGAAGGGCAATGGTAATTTTGTACACTGTTTTCTTGTTTTGCAGAAACTTGATGCGTTCACAGATGTATGTTACCAGGTTAGTAAGGATGGGGCCGGTGGAGCCATAAAGCCTCGTGATTTTGTTACACTCCGACATCATAGGATCGATGCCAATGGAACCCATGTCTTGGTTTGGGTTTCTGTGAAACATTCAGCTAAACCTAAGCAGGATAATATTATTCGGTACATTTTTTTTTGTGTTTGTCCATTTTAAATTTTAAATAGTTGAATAATTATTGTAGTCAGTCGGTCCGTCATATATACATATACATATGTCTTTAAACTTGATACTTCGTTACGGTCAGGGTTTGGTTCTATTGGAGAGACATTGGGTCGTCGCTGCTATAAATATTTTTTTTCCTTGGAGTTTCTCCATACTACCGGGGTGCCTCCTCTAGGCCGAATGGAAAGCAATTTTACCATCATGTCTTACCGACAGATTTCAAGTAATGGATACGTTCCTTTATGTATATTTTTTCTGATTTACATTTTTAGTGGTACACACGGTGTGGCCGGTTGGATTTTAACACCTTCAACATTTAACCCAAGTGAAACAGAATTCCAATGGATTCTTGATGTTGATCTGCAATTACAAGGTTGGATACCAAAAAGTCTTGTGGACACTGCATTAATCTCAGCTGCTGTAGACACATTAAAATGTCTTCGTAGTAAAGTGACATTTATGGCTGATCAAGTTGAATTAGCCATAGACATGAATACGGCCACTACTAGTGAAGTGCATGCGTAAATTAAGTTATTAATGTAAGTTTTTGTTTAAAACTTGATTTTAGTCTCGTGTTGTCCTTGTCGTAAATTTTAAGTACTTCGTTTTTCGTTATTTCACGTTACCTCGCGTTCGTCTCGGACCATAATTTAATTTAATTTAGGTGTACGAATTCACTTACCAAATTCCGCATCTCCTTAATGTGTAATTTATTATCATATTTGTTTTCTACAATTTTAATCTTAAAAGTTTCAAGATTTTTTGAAATTACCGTGACCGTGAAACTGTGATATTGTATGTCGATGGAGACAAAACACATAAAACCATATTTTGACTGAATTTAAAAAGTTGAAAATTAAAATACAATAATTGCGTGTTATGAAATGCGGAATATAAAAACTGGAGGTTGAAGTCGACTTCCGCCACTAATTGTTTGCATTCTTACTGGTACTAACAAATATTTTCGAAAATAAAGACCATCCCAAAAGACCTTCTTAGTTCTGTTGTTATTTACGGAAAGTGAGTATTTTTTCTGCTTTGCAATATTGCGAAACTTATGACGCCACTGCACTACGCACTATTTAAGTATGACTTCATAAGCACCTGTATTGCTTAGCACATTTGAAATAATCCTTGACGCTTAAGCTTTGACGTTTTTCATGATCCGCGAATTTATTAGTAATATTGATCTCATATACTGAAACGAGTTATGTAGACGTGGTTCCATAACTTTGTTTTCACATACTGAGGCTCAACGTTGACTTGCCGGAAATTGAAATATAAAGAAAACTGAACTTTCAGAATCTTGAACCGGACTGCAGGCGCTTTAGTAGAGTGCGACAAAAAGAATCATACAGTTTTTTGGTACGAACAATAGTATGATTATTTACCGATTCATTGCATTTTACCGTATATGCGGTACCATTTGCTCAGCAGTACGTGTTTTGCTTGCTGGATTAAGAATACCTATTGATGGGACATATTTAATAGGTTGAAGAATATTATTTCAATACGGAGTACTTGTACTCTTGAGTACAATAGACCCCGGCAGTGCAAGGAAATATGAATGTCCTCATCTCAAAAATTCATAGATTCGTCAAAAATAATAGCATCACAAACAATAGCTCATTTTAAACTGATATTCAGACATTTGCTTGAAACATGAAAACTTGCTCACAGAGCTCCATACTAATTTTTGCAATGCCACAGCCTTGCCTTGCCTTGGTCTGAGAATTTTATGGGGAAATCGTCAATGCTTAAGATCGGATGCGCGCAAAAGCTCGGGTGAACGATTTAATAAAATACGCCCTGCGAATACGGTAAAATCACGAGGTAATTGGGTCGTCAGTTTATGTTACTATTTCTACAATAAAAAAACAATTTACCGAGATCTAACCGAGATAGTCCACAGTGTATTGAATTTATACGTCTGAGTTCGATTTAAATAATTAAAAATAGTTTGAACACTTAAAATTGGAGAACTGTGAGTTTTAATCCTGTCGCTATTTGGTTTTAATATCCGTTCCCAATTACTTAAGAAATAAAATATCTTACTTGGGAAAACTTCGGACGAAACAATTTACGGACAGACACAAAATTTCTAAATGTTAAACTACCACATGTTTTATGAATCTGCGAAAAGAGACGATAATGGTAGTTTAATTTATTAAAAAAATTCTATTTCTCTATCAAAGTCAGATTTCTTAAGTTGTAATGGCGATTAAGTTGGAATATGTGTCTTAATTATTGTGTGTGTTTTTTACTGCATTCAAACATATTTGTAGTATAGATTTGATACCCTACGTATAATAAACTCAATCGAATGAAGTCCCAAATACCTTTTGATGGTATTCATTAATAGGTTGAACAATATTATTTCAATACGGAGTACTTGTACTCTTGAGTACAGCGGCTCCCCGGAGTACAAGGAAATACTAATGAATGTATAAATGTCCCATTAAAATGTCATAAATTCGTCAAAAATAATAGCACTGCAGCAAGCAACAGCTCATTTTAAACTCATATTCAGACTTTTGATTGAAACCAAGAAAACTTGCTCACAATAGCCCCATACTAATTTTTGCAATACCAAAGCCGTGACCTGCAGAGTCGAACCAGGAAGAGTCAGCGATAACTGCGAGCTTTAGTGAGATGCTTGTTGAGAATTTTATGGGAAAATCGTCAATGTATGGTGCTTAAAGATCGGATGCGCGCAACAGCTCGGGCGAACAATTTAATAAAATACGCCGCGCGAATACAAAAAAATCACAATGGAATTGGGTTGTCTCTAAGCGCAGCAATGGTTTTAAAAAACGAAGTAATGCAAACTTTAGAATGAGCTATTATTTGTTGCGCTGGTATTTTTTTTGACGAATTTATGATTTTTTGAAATGATGGCACTCGAAATGGGGCATCAAATGCGATGATTTAATCCTATTGCCTAACGCCACGGGATCATTACGGCCAGCATCTTTTTAATAGATATATAGATAGATAGATAACGAAATTTTTCCTAACGGTTTGCCTCTCAATAAAAACCACTCGAGATGAAAGTATGTTAAACTCCATCAAAGTGAATACTAAGAATTATGGATGGGTGACCTATTTTTACTTGAATTACTTTCGGCATACTAAATATAGTTTCGAACCAGGGAATGTGATTGTTTTAAAACGAGACAATAATTTTTTTCACACAACTCGTCTAAATATTCCAGATTCTGTTTATTAAGCTGGTATTTAGTATTCATTTATATCTCATGTTTCTTAGACTTCCGTGGATTTTTACATATTGTCTTCGTCGACTTTAGTATTTTTAGAATTTGACATTCGATTCTGCTGGAGTGACAGACTCAAGAACTCTGCTGGTTTTTGGACTCCCTAGTATTGACCGAATTGACCCTGGCGGCGTGGTGGTAGATGTTTGTTGAGGAATTTTGGTAATGGTCTGAGCCCTCATGGACTTTGAACGATTTTTCTTGTGCACCCAAGTGTCATCATAGGTCGGAGTGTAGTCATCATAGTTGGATGTAAAGATGGCACCAAAAGTTCGGATGTATTTAGATGCCGGCATGAAGAGTCCACATGACTGAAGGAGGAGAGGGTCTTTGTAACAAGCGTCTTTAAAGTCTGAAAAATTAATGGCCCCATCTCCATTCACGTCCAATTTCTTCATAAGAATGTCAACGAGTTCTTTGGTTCCTTCTTCAACTTCCTCCGAGTTCAAAATCTCACCTTCGATGAGACAATCCGCCAAGAAGAAAATGAGCTCTTCCCTCTCCAATGCTGTAGATTTTTCAAATTATAAATTAATCATTTTAGGCATCTAGATAGATATTTCTAAATATCTTTCCATATTTTGAACAGTTTTTTTTTAAGTTCCAGGGAGAACAATTTCTAGGTTTTTAATGGATTTGAGCTAAAACTTAACTGTGTACATACATAATATTGATCTCGAATGGGTACCATATTCGGAGATTCGAAACCGGTCAAATTTATCCACGCTGCAACGCGTGTTACGTTGATGATACTTTATAGCTCATTTCCAGAGAACTCTACAATGCATATCTCACTTTTTCGGCAAGATCGCACAGGCGACTTGATTCTATGTCATTCAAATTATCTTGTTGACTATGTTTCTAAAATTAAATATCTAACCTCCGTCCCCGTTGATGTCATAAACAGAAAAGCAAAATTCGATTTGTTCCTCGAAGTTTCCTCTCATAAAAATCGACAGACTGATCAACCATTCGTCTCCATCAATCTGTAAATAAAATAAATATGGAATAATTGGATTACGAACTATGTCGAAAATCGAGATCTTTAAAAGTTAGATACATTTCAGAATGTAGTTCGGAACTTATCGCAGACGTGTAACTTGTAAAGAAAATCCTACATTTCGAATGAGAATACTTCCTTCTGCTTACATTTCACGTTTGTAAATGAAATTTCCAGTTTTAGGAAAGATTTACGGTAAATCATAGAATCGAAGCACTGTCCCAGTAACTTTTTAAAGTGTTTCGGAAAATGCCTATAATGATATCTTCGCGATTTTAGTGGTCTAAAATGTTAAAAAAATACACACTGGGTGCTTCTTACCAGAATAGGTTTCCATTCCGTGAATTACAGTAAATGAAGTCGTTACCTTACTTATGTAATTATGTCAATCGCTGTTAAACTCACAATTTCAAAAATAACTACGATAGACTTATCCATATTTATGGCATCCAAATCCATATTTAACTCAGGTTCGACTAAATTGAAAGGAGCGGATGACATTAAATTGAAAAGTAAGAAATGGTCAATCTTTGTCCCACAACAAAACTGATATGTTCAGTACTGAATCGATCTATTGAAATAATCAGGAAATATGACATAATTTCATGCAAATTTGAAATTAAAGTACAATTTTTGGCAGGTAGGAATTTGAGACAAAAACTAATATATGTGCCTATAATTCAGGAGTAAGTGGGAACATTTCTACTGTAAATTCTAAATTGTGAAATTCAATATCATTTCAGTTAAACTCGATTACAAAATGTTTTTATTATTTTGTGACGAAATTCCTTACCACGCCATTGGCATCCATATCAAAAGCATAATGAATGCGAGACAACATGAAATTATTCTTGATATTGAAGACAGTTCCGAGAATGTGACGAAAGAATTTAATTTTCAATGGATACTTTTCCGTAATCTGGGCATGCATCTGGAGAAGTGCGACACACTGGGTGCAACAAAAGAATACAGTTGTCAAAAAATGTTTCGTACTCACAAGAAAGTATCATTGAAATAGTTAATAAATAATAATTGTCTATTTAACCTCTTCAAAGTTGAAATGAGTTTTCTCCTCAAGACGTCTGGCCTTATCGTTGATGGCCACTTCGACTGATACTCGAAGTTCATTGTCCCTCAACAAATCCATGGTAGAAATCGACACCCTCGTGCGAGAATGTGTTTTTGAATAATAAATATGGAATAATTAAATAGTAGTCTTTATTATAGAGCTCTTATTTTGGGTACAAAAATCTAGAATTGAAAATGGCTTGTACAAAAGTCTAATGTTCACACTACGGTTTTAAAGATCTGAAAGGATAAATTAGAAATCATTGACGAATGCAGTTTTTGTTGGCATTACACGAAGTTCGAAAAACACAAAAATGTGTGGCCTTGACAATTTCGCCGTTCGCGGAACCCAGCATTTGCAAATTAATTATTTTTCAATCATAAGTCATAACCTGCCTTCAGATCATGTCGAGTTGAGTTCGCTGCAGATTTGGAGAATTAATAAAATTCTATGGCAGGATTATGAATGAAATTACATTTGATATAAAATGTGCCACCACACGATCGGGCCAAATACTTTCATTTTCGTTCAAACTATTATTTGAGTACCAATTGTGTCTCAGTTATAATTCTAGTAACCAAACTAATCTACATAAAACTCGATGCAAGATATGAAATAAAAACCCAGCAAATATGCCAAATAGTTGATAGGATTTAATTGATCATCTTCAGAACAATTAGGGTCGCGCTTTCAATGTGTCGGGTAACCATTTCAAGGTTAGTCATTTTCATTTTGAAAATATTTTCCAATGAAGGCAATAATGCTTTCAATTAGTAGACAAGTCTGCCTCAAGACTTCTTCAGGTCATTTTTATGGTGATTTTATGATTGCGTTCCTGACAGACGAAATTTAAATTATAATTTGAGTTTATAAAGCTACCATGGTAAAATGGGAAAATTGGAAAATTCTTATAACAGATTTTTGATGAGGGTCCGAAATTTTCATTTCACTCTGCAAACTTGTGACGGACACATCTTATTGCTCTCCCGATCTATTTTCTGATTTTAACCAGTATACTACGCGTTATTGA
>JAQGCA010003113.1:0-12421 GCA_034698945.1 Protaphorura quadriocellata | reverse complement strand
CAATTTCGTTAAAAAGATATTTAACTTCAAATAGGGGGAGATGTTTCGCGGCCACCCTGTACTTCTCTGTAAATCCCCTCTGATACTTGTATGATGACTAGACGAGCAATACGTATTATGGTGGTTTAGGTCCATTGGCCCAAATCATCTATGATGCACCGCACCCTTGCAAAATCATATTTGAATTTGAATTTGAATATTGAACTTAACATTCATCATCATCATTCATCTTAGTCATTCATTACAATTTATGCGCCCGTAACATTAGAGCCCCAATTATAGGTTATGGTTACTAGGACTTACAACAACTTACGAACATTCATTACTTACAATTTGAATGCGATGTAATCCATTCGCAACAATACTGTATGAATTACATCATTCATTTTTCTGGGCCGGTCGGTGAAATTAATCTGAAGAAATGGGTGTGTACATGCGTGTGAGCCGAACAATATCCAAATCAAAGGACACCAGACAGACATACAAAAAGAAAAACTAGTTTATTGACTTGGTCCGATCTTGATTCAGGAAACTTTAATGAGCATATTTAATTGAATTAGACCACTTTCTGAATTGCATTTATTACTCATTTTATTGTCTCCCATTTAAGAATGATTTTGATTTAATTATTAAAATTTAGAATGGTGTAAATTAAAATTATGCACATTTGTATGGTATGGGCGAGAACGATTATTTTATTAACTTAAATCCTCCCTCAAGGCATTTTATCGTTGCACATTTCCATTCCTTTGCTAATCGATCTAGTTATGAAAACCGCTCTAAATTCAAGACTCGTAAAACAAAAGCAAAAGCAGTGCAGAGCTGAATTACCACATTTATATAGGTTGGATATGCAAATTTCTACCGGAGTAGTTCATATCTCACCTGGTGACAATCTTGAGGGTGTTTACAAAGCCATTGATTTCCATAAATTGTGTCATCAACAAATGAAATGCTTGTAGTAGTTAGTCGTAATTGTAAATTCATCAATCTCAAATGTCCGACCATGTATGGAACGCAGAAGCAAACACACAAGACACACAAGGAGTTTGTGTATAAGTACAAGTAGTCAAGTATTTTTATTATATAATTTTTTTCTTGTAGGAAGATTGATGTTAGCATAATTTGAGGAAGCTGGGAGTAATTAGAGCAATATACACTCAACCGTCTATCCTTTTAGGTTCCATCACGTGAAGAATTAAGGAATTAAAGTACAATTATTTATGAACCAGGAACCGTTTCAATTCATTAGTGATTAAAACTAATGTCACTGCAGAGCAATAACCCATTATTGCCAAAAAGTAGTTCGAATAGGTTTACACGTTCAGCTCATGTAGTTCGTACATTTAATATTAGGTTCTTACATTTAGACTTCAGTCAGTCAGTGCTTCCATTAAGCTGTGAATTTTCTGGTGTTAGAATTTCTTTCGAAATTGAAATTTTCCAAATGGGTTGGAACGAACAATAAGCTAATGCTTAATCTAAGCAGTTTTACAAAGTCAGACGCTCTTTACGGGGAAAGGTTTTCCGTCAGGCTCGGGTCACCTAATTATTTCATTCGTATCTAATAGAAAAAAATGGTGAATTACAGAAGTACTTCCACTGAAAGATGAAACCGGTGGAATATTCATGTCATATTTTTCTCAAATTAATCGAAGAGTGTATGTAGTGCGTTATTTAGGGCATCAACTCATAGCTCACAGTACAGTAGGAAATGTTACATTGATCTGTCAGTCAGTGTCTCCAATTCCCACTTTAATCAAGTCCTAGTTAATACTACTTACAACATCAGTTTTGTAGTTAGTAATGATTGAAATAGAGACTTCAGATAAAAGCCAACAATATGAGAATTAAATTCCACGATTACTTAAAAAAGTTATAATTTAAGATACATACGTACAGTAAGAAGTAGAATTATCGGCAGCCCTTTTCGATTAATGTATATAACATTCTTCAACATTCCCTAGTCCAAAATGGGAAGCAAGACATTCTCTGGGTAAAATTTACGAGACGATGTTCGACCGTACGAGAGACCAGCCATTTCTTTTTAAAAAGTGTGTATTATTTTTAATATATCTTGAGATACTATTCATCAGGACTTGGATTGAGCAACCCGTGGGACATATTCACTAACTTTGTTGATAAACACTGCATCTGGTTTAACTAGACCTTCATAAACCTAAATTCGCCATTTCATGAACAATGGAGTGCGTTAACTTTTTACCCTACTACCGCGACTCGAAACTCATTGTCAATGCAGGAAACATTGTCATGGCTCATAAAATGGTAAGTTTGGGCAATTATTGCATCGCATAAAATATGAACGACATTGTCTTTCATTCTGAGCGACGAAATTTGAACGGCCTTGCCTTAAACCGATTTCACATCATCAAAACCGTCAAAGTTGACACTTTTCTTTGTAGGTAATTAAGCATGTGTGTTCTTACGATACCTGAATTGTAATTAATAGTTATAAATTCATCAAACTGACTTGAATTTGCACATGATCGTAGAACATAACAAAAACAAACTCGATCTACCACTTCTGGCCTGATCCGTTCCACTTATAGACACTAACAGCTAATCAAATGCTTGAAAAGCAAATAATCAATCATTGCACGTCCACTCACTTTGGCTAATCCCATTGAACTTTAACAAAGCATATATCTTGGGACGTAATTTACTCGGTCAACCGTAATTGTAAATTCTATTGTGACAGTATGTGTTCAGTATTAGAAGCGTCCCATACGCTTTATTCGTACGCAATATTTCACCTGATAGCATTATATTATTCGTTGAGTGTATACGTTGTAGGTTAGTTCATACTACAGAGCTCTCGTCGTTTCGCTATGGAGGGGTTTCGATGTCTCGGATTGGTTATACTTTAAGGAAGTTATTCCACACTGGAATTGCAATAGGTTTCGTCCGCTGATCGTTACTTAAGCAAATTCAATGTGAATTGGAATTATCAACTGAAATTACCATATAACAGTAAACTGTTTTCCGAAATCGTGTTTTATTTCTAAAAATTGTTAATATTCAGAATAAATTGAACGAAAAATTGCAATGACTGTAAGGAAAATCATTATAAAAGCGAATAGGATTCCAAAGATTAAGCAGCAGATTCTATCAAATGTCAAAGATCCACGCCTGAGTTGTCCATCCGAGTCATAGTTTTCAAAGTACTACGAAAAAATACACAATGTTCATCAGATCACCAAAATAATAATAGTCCGTAATTATGAACTCTTCATATCCCCCAAGTTTCTAGCGTGCTAGACGAAGTTCATATCTTACCAGAAATATCATGGCAGACATAAGAAGAGCTTTTTGATTCACGTCCATCCCTTCAGACAATCCAACACCGTAATGACTATTTGCGATTGGAGAGGAAGTGTCAAACCAACTTGTCCAGTCCTGACTTACACGACCACAATGAGCATGACCTTCGATCAAGAACATTTCAAAATCTCCTCTTCCTTTCTCACGACTTCGGGTTATATGAAATTGTTTTCTGCCTTGAAGCTCAACATCCAACTCTTGTTTGGAACAACAACCGTCTTTTCTATTCAAAATTCTACCCAGTTCGTCTACCAGGTCTCCAGAGAAGGTCAATGAGCAGACAGAAATCGTCTACAATTAATATTAAATAGTCAAAACTTCTATTAACATACAAATCACTTTTCACGGAAAGGCCAGATGACTCACGGCAAAATCGTCAAATAAATTTTAGTTTATTCTAAAATCTTTACAGAAAGATTACAAATGCATTGAAAGATTACTAATGGAGGTATGGAATATTGTAATAAAAATTATCGTGCAGTAATGCATGAATATTTTAGATATTCTATTACCGCCGAGTCCCCTTTAATACTTAAAATTCCTCCTCCCTCACATTCCAGAATGCAGACATCAAGCTGGAGTAGACGATCGCAATTGTCATATTGAAATGTCTTGACAGCACTAAAAACCCGTTCACCAGCCGAATTCAAGATATCGTATAAATGAGATGAATCAATGTAATCTACGAATAAAATAAAGCAGTGTCACCTGAATAAAACTTATGAGAACATGGAGTGGTAGCAATTTAAGCAATCAAAAATAACTCAGAAAAAATTTAATGCTTAAACCTAATCCAACAATTACACTTTCCATTTTTTTAGTTATTGTTCGTGTTGGAAATGCAAATGAAAACACATGGTTCGCTGATTGAATTACATTCCAGACAAGCTTCAAATGGACCTTGGATGACTTGTCACACATTTAGTGGAATGAAACACACAGCAAGGACGACGTGTTTAATATTACGTGGAAACAATTTTAAACCCTAGTTCTTTAACTAGTTTGTTGGGAGTTAAGTGGATTTGGGGCTCAATTTACCTTCGTCAAATTCATTTGCTGTGCGTTGAATAAACAGATACTGTTCGCTGATGAGTCGGTCCAACCCCTGAAGTGAAGCAATACTGGGGTCACCTTTCGCACCTGGAATTTAATTTTGGGATTTCAACGTTCAAAGAAATCACTCAGTAAGAGTTTGGTATTTTTTTAATTGTGAAAAATTACGTACGGAAGAAAAAGTGGGTCCTTGAAGGTCCATGGCTCTTTCCCCCTGTCCGAGTCGATACTTTCGACTTCGGATTCGAAACAGCTTGAAAATCTGGTTCGGCATGGTTATCAGACCCAGCCATGGTCGTTATTCGTTTGGCTAGAAATTAATCTCGTGATTACTTGAAGATGAAGGGGATATTCATATATTTTGCTCTATCATGGCTGGGAAATGGGACGCTGCATATTTATTTATTGGAGACAAAATTGCAAAATTCCTTGACAACCTTCCTTCTTAGGAGGCGAAGTCAAACAATCTTGCAAAATTGGAATTGAAACTCGTCTTCGGGTCAAATAAGCATATTTTTAGTATATACAGACTTTGTTTGCTTTGATTTGATCTGAGGAAGGTACCCCTAGCAGTATAAAGCCCAGGTTAAAAATATATTAATCACGACACCATGCGTATGCGTTCCCAAGCTACGCCATATGGTAAGGACAGCCATTATGGCTGCTGGAGCATCCTGAATATTTTCTGCGGAGAACACAGTATTTGGAAAACTTTTTGACAGAATTTTGTAAAAAATAGAAATCTAATATTATGTGTGCAGCTGGTTTGAAGCCAAACTTACAATTAATCCGTACACGCAACAGTAACAATGTTTTCAGAGATTTATTCTTTAACTGTCAACATCTTAATGTTTATTAAATTAAGAATTGGTATTGCTCAAATTGAAAATAAATTAAGTTTTAACACGCCATTCTAAAATCTTGCCGGCGAATCGCTTGAGTGCATAATGAAATCGTCAACCTCCACCACCTCTCAGAATCAGGAACAAGACAATCTGAAACCATAATTAATTTTTAGAAACTGCTACCATGCAGTAGAAATAATCAAAATTGTTATACCAGTCGACGAAATGTTTCACCGCGATCCTCTAGAGCAGATTTTGTAAGATTGGAATGCATTACAGCTTCAGATTCTTGTCGTGTCAAGGCAATGCTGGTCGCAAGTACGGATGAGAAAAATTAGACGGTTTAAGAATTTAGGTTGGGCTGATTTCCGATACGTTGTTAGCGTTTTGAATTTTGAAAATAACTACTGGAGTGCTGATGATGACTAAGACAGTATTGGTGACCAAGTCGGGTGGCCTGATTCTATGTATTGTCATTGTCACACTTAACAATGCATTTGTTTTGTTATACGAAGAATTTATTGAGCTCAAGGTCTGCACACTTAAATAAGGAATGACTGCATGCCAGTTTGCATTGATGTTTATACATTACGACTCGTAAATATGTATGTTTTGGCTTCTTTCCCAATGTAAGCTTCAACGCGTGATTCGTTTTTGTTCTTTTTTGCACTGTGCAAATGAGATTTCAAGAAAGGAGTGAAGCAGTTATATTATAGATCTTATCAAAATTCCCAGTTGCATATCCGGACTAACACAGAGTTAATTTGTCATCAAATCTGGTTTCAATTTGTGAGGCGATTTTTGTTTTTTAGTCAAATACCACGTGATTTGATATTTGTGCGATTAAAAGTATCAAAACAATCATTCCAAATATGCACATTGTTTACATTACGCACCTGAATTTGTAGTTCACCCTAACATTTGGCACATGTAATTTGAACTTCATTTAGGTCACGTTCACGTCCCGATCCGATATATCAAGATTAATTCATGTTCCTCGTCACTCTCGAATCATATACAATATTAATTTAAAATATACCCAATGTCGGCTGTGCTAAGTTAGGGTGCTAGAATTGTCAAGTCTAAAATATTTACAACAGTTTCAAAACATTCAGACAATCACGTACTTCGTGAAAAGATCAAATTTTCTTACATGTTACGATTTTAGTGATGAGTATCCTTCCGAACTGTAACACGTTAATGTATTTTTGTATCTTTCGATCATTTTAGAAAATGCTTTCACTAATTGATCGTCAATTTGTTATTGATTTTTGTTTGAAAAATTCTGTAGTAGTTTGAAATGTCGGTTTTATATAATTTCAGGACATCCAATGGATTATTAACGTGATCTGAACATTAGGCCGTGTTGTACTCATTTGCAAAAGTTTACCGGACTGATGGACATTGACATTCTTAGGCCATTCTGTTCTTTGAGAGCCAAATTAAATGTCCAATTTTAAATAGAAATTACAGTAAAACCTGTTCCAAGTACATGGTTCGGATTTGTTGAAGTTTCTAATTTTATGGCACACATTAGTTCAGCGGTGTCTTGTAAGTTGGGCGTATAAAGTTGTCGAGAATATTTTTAACCAATACGGTGCATTCTAAAGCCTTTTGATAAACGACGGACTTTGGCCACTACAATGCCCGCCTGGCCTGTAATGACTTATGCGTACTCCTGAGCCAGAAATTACAGAAAAATTTGTTGATATAAATTATTCAAAAATAGAACTATGTGTAGTACGGCCGAAGTTGAAATTGTGTCGGGCATATCAGTACGGCACCTGGGCTTCATTCTCGCTCAGAAGTAATTTGTTAGATTTTTTAATAAATCAGTTGAATCTATATAGGCTCATCTCATTAAAGCGGGAATTGTTTAATGGATAACGAAGACAAACTATGAAACTTAATATTACCGAGCGTCAGGAGCATCAACACGATCATAAATATACAAAAACGACTATATTTTTATTGCAAATCTGTTAACGTGTAAATGCAACATCTGAATGGCCATCAAAATTAATTTTGTCTTTTCAATAGTTGACACTGTAAGAACCTGATGCCAAATTAATGTTCGAGGCGGGATGTCCCTGGAATCGGCTTGGGTCAACATGACTCACAGCTCTGGCAGGTTGGTATTGCTGTCTGGTAGGTGCTGGTTGAACATATTCTGATGGTTGGTAGTACGTATTATCTTCGAATTGTTGTTGTTGCTGCGGTTGTTGTTGTCTTCGTGGGAAGTTAAGACCACGAGATCTTTGTGGAGTTGATTCAATTACATTTTGTTCTTCGTAAGGATATTGGTGTTCGGCAGGTCTGTACTGACCATCATCATCATAATCAACGCCGGCAGAATTAAAGTTTCTTGTGGCTGGAACATGTGGAGGAACATTGATTCCAGTTCCACTTGGATTAAATCCATCACGAGTTGCTCCATATTCGATTTCTCTCAATTTACCCGCATCATCGTAATACCCGTATTTTCCCTTGACATCTCCTGTGGCAGCCTTATTCTCAATTTTGTATGATCCGTCTCCTGCTTCGTAGCCGTATGTGTAGCTACCGTCCTGATTGTGTCTGTTTGAAAGAAGAAAAGAAAGTACGTTAATAAAGCTCTTAAATTATTTTTCTACATCAAACTTTTTTCATAATAAAATCACTGGAAAGTAAGCAATGTAGAGAGATCCAGACAATTCCACCTTCTGTACTACCGAATAAGTGTACCCTGCCGTGAAGTAAGACAGAGTCACCTTGATTTTTACCGAATCTTTCGGATGCAAAATTGATTGCGTCCAGTCCTTTCGAAAAATTGACATTGGGTGCGAAAAATTGCAGCTCGAGATGAGTTCCCGATAGTTGATTTAACAGTACATTTTCTTAAGCAATCTACAAGAGTCTCACAATCTTTGTTTTGAATCTTTCAACACTGCTGTTTTAGTATTTTTAAAAGCCATCCCTTTTATAGAATTACTAATTAAATGTAATCTTAATATTTTGTAATACAGAAGTAGGATTTCAATGTTTTATTTGAGGTTAGAGATTCGCCGAAATAACTGTCAATTAAGGTGTGCAGAAATGTCTACCCTAATTCATATTCCAAACAATTATGAGTGATTTAAAAGCTGACATGAAAAGATAATTAAGTGAAAACTCTGATAAGGTATTGGCAATGACCTTTCTTGGAATAAAACTAAACGTTTCAAGATGTGATCCTCTTTTGTAATTTTATGAATTATCAACTCCTCTCTCTTTTTATATTTATTGTAAATAATGAAAATCATACTACCAGTAAGTGGGTATGATTTAAGGGTGTTCTATCAAATCTTGTAATGTAGTAATTTCGAATAGAATTTAAAAATTGTATAATATCATTTTCATAAAATATTCAATCGAATATGCGCCAGTTGTGAGTTGACGCTGTTAAAAGTACAAATGAATAATGAGGAGTATCACTTACGTGTTGATTTGTCTCAAAATTGGGATCGGGGTAGTGGCACTTTCGTATTGTTGCCTCCTCTGAGCCAAAACAACGCTAATTACCGCAAAACTGAGGGTCAAGTACTTGAACATGTTTAAATATAAATAGAACGTTTGACTAAAAAAGATGAAGCCCCGACTTGAAAACGGACTTCCTAAGATTCCTATGTTAATCGACTGACACCCGTAACCTTTGTCGATTTAGCTTTTATAGGGAGCATCTCAATGTCTTTCAATGTCAACAAAAAATGTTAATGAACATGTATTTCCTGAATAACTAAATGCAATGGACCGATAAAGTGGTCAACCTTACCAGTCATACATACAAGGATTGAGATTGGAATGGACGCAATATTTAAGACACGTTAAATATATCGTGGGACCGCACCCTATGGCTAATGGCTATTGAAAAATGTACGTAGTACATATGTATGTGATCTGGTTTACAAGAATACAGGTGCAGGGACATGCGAAAAATTACCAACAATACTCTCATTCTCTTTTACATAATGGAAAATGCAAATACATGCATAGTAGGGTGCAGATTGTGATTTTGCGATATTAAAATTGGTTATAAGCTCATCTATATTCATATCGGAGAGACAAAGCAAAGCAATTTACAAAGAGGAAGGAACCATTTATTCTCATGTATTGGGTTAGCTAATATAAAAAAATTGGCCTCCAAAGCTGGGAAAAACTTCCTATTTGTCTTCGTTTAATCACTCGACAAAAGGAAACTAGAGCAAAAGTTAACTGGCCACATCTGCCAAGTCGTCAGGTGTATTTGACATTGGGGATTTTCTCACCTTTTTAATTAGACTTCGTATGAAATCAACTTGTCGTATTTTAGTGCATTCTTTTCAATACTAGTAGTCCATGAATCATCAAAACGGATGGAATTATGTCTAATGTGGAGTATTCGATTGTTTCGCTGAAGGGGTATAAGCAATGACGTGCACAATTTATGCTAATTACAAATTATTATCATCATAGTAATAACTTCTCATTAAAATTAATATGATTTGTCTCCAGATATTATATACGGAATTTGTAGAAACAAATGAAGCGCACTAACTTGCTGTCCTCGGATTTTTAGAGACATTTCTTTTGTAAAATTGAATTCTTGTTCTCACTTCTCACGGGAATATCTCACTAAAGGAAGCGCAGAGGGCACCCCGTATATTAGTGCAAATTTGGTATCTCAGGAAATTTTAGAAGGTAACCAAATCATAATTTGCATTACCCAAAGTTCGGAGCCTAGTTTTATTGATATTCTTTTGTGAAGAAGTGTGCAAAGGGTCGAAACATTCAATTTTTACGGGTATCCCGGTTACTTATCCTGGATGTTTGATATTTTATTTTTGTGGAAAGGACTTGATTTGTCATTTGCTCTAACGGGGGTAGGAATATGCTTCAATGAAGGGAATACCCCAACCACTTAACACATACATGTAACCACACGTAAACAAGGCAGTGTAAGTTCTTACAGAATGCAATTAAAATGTAAGGTTCACTTGGTCGAAATTGGCGAACACTAAGAAGTATATGACAAAAAGCTGGCTTAGTATACAATACTCAAGGTCTTAAAATTCCCGAAAATCGTCAAAACAATTTTCCTCGCTTTATCAGGGTCCAAAATCCACATCAGTCCACATGAAGCAGTTCCCAACCTTCTAGCTGCAATATTTATGGTACAGTAATATATTGTGAACCCTGTAAGTACAGCATTCGTTACAATTATTTTTCAAATTTCCTTAAGTGCTAATTAGAGGAAGAGCGGTACCTTACAAGCCAAGGCGAATTAATTACTCGTTTCACGTTTTCCAGTGAAGAATTTTAATGCAGCTTTCACTTTGAGAGTCGTTAAGTTATTTTCTTTTAATCCAAAATCCAAACTATGTATATTATAATAGTAAATAGGTTTGTAATTTAAATCCATTGGTTTATTAGATACGGATAAAATTATTCAGTCACTATTTATACTACTTTTATCACTATTTATACTGCTTTTGTCACTATTTATACTCCTTTCGTCACTTTACTACTTGTGTCACTAAACTGAACTTTTTTGTCACTATTTATACTGGAAGTTGTAACTATTTTAACTATATCGACACTATTTATACTTTTGATAAGAAACATCAGTTCAGTTCAGTTGCGGAGTTCAACAGAACCGTGTGAACTCCAGTCCAGTACAAACCAGTGATAAAATGGCATCCCAGAATCTTGAAATTCGTAACTCAGACTCCGATAGTGATAGTGACTTGGAATTGGAAAACGTAGAACCAAAGGCGAAGAGAAGGAAATTGGGACTTAAGTGGAGTAAACTTCAAAGTTTTGAAAGTGTGGACAAGGCAGAAGCAACATTCAAATCTGAAAACACTTGGAACAAACAGCGAAATTATGAGACAGGTGATGGGCATAAAATTTTCTACATTGCATTCGATGTGGCTTCGGAGTTATGGTTAAAGAAATGGAGACTGGAAAATGACACTAAGGATTTCGACAAATAGTGTGATAAAATCGCACTTTACTCAACGAAGTCGGATGCCTGTGCATCTATTCCTAAACACTTTAAAGAAAATGATTGGAGAATGGTCACATGAGAAAAAACCGGTAGCCATAAACTCTAAAATATTCGCAGAAATTCCTGTTTTTGATTTGAAACTCATGACTGATTCATACAATTGGAAAAAAGGGAAACCCGAAGTTAAAAGGAGGACGGCTCGTGGTGTCACGACCTTTCTTATTAAGCCTTCTCTGCAAAATCCTATCAAAGAGCAGGATATAGATCAGTATATTCGCCAATTCAAACTTTTGAATTGGCGATTGTTTGATACATGCGTCAAATCTACCCAAAGGATTTGGGTTGTAACAATAAATTCTAAACGACGATTGGATCCACGGAACTTGTACTTGCCCAGTGTTTTCGAAGAAATATATTTGTAAGCATTTAATGGGAATTGCAATAGTCCGAGGGTTGTTTACGGTACCAATACCAATTGAAGCTAAAGATGTACCGCTAGGTCAGAAACGCAGCCGTGGTCGTCCCAGTAAGACTAAGAAGGCCTTACTCGTTCAATAATTTTTCGAAACTATGTGTGTCTTATGTGTGTCATAGCTGTGTTAGTGAAGAAAATTATATATATATACAAAATATATTAATATTGTTAAGGTATTATGTACTATTTTGATCTTTTCGGATGTGTAATAAATGTGTTTTTAAAAGAAGTATAAATAGTGTCGATGTAGTTAAAATAGTTATTACTTTCAGTATAAATAGTGACAAAAAAGTTCAATTTAGTGACAGAAGTAGCAAAGTGACAAAAGCAGTATAAATAGTGACAAAAACAGTATAAATAGTGACAAAAGTAGTATAAATAGTGACACCTTAATTACATCCCTATTAGATAAGAGGCGTGATTTGGCTTAAATTGCGAGGTCAGATTATTGTTAAAAACGCAGACACTTTCGTCCAAAAGGCCTAAAATGATACGCTCACATATTTTATTGACTCTAAGCTGGTCAGAATTCAGCTTACACTACCTGAAAGCGCGAATTGTGAGGATCATATAGAAATTATCAATTAGTTCTAATACACTTGATAAAAAGACTTGTTTTAGCGACGTAACTGCACGTGGGAAGACTGTACAAATCATACGGAGTCAAGGGAAGATCGTAAGTACTAAAAGTAGCTTTTGACT
>JAQGCA010003112.1:0-12422 GCA_034698945.1 Protaphorura quadriocellata | reverse complement strand
TACCGAAATACCGAACCTCTAATACCGGAATACCGTAATACCGAAATTGAAATTATTCTTCGGTATTACATTCCCTAGTCATACATAACGGGTAGTTAAATCGAATCAGGAATTGGCAAAAGAATGGAGTCCTGACAATCAACGACGATCATTCGCCGATCTAGATTTTGATTTCGAACGGTCAGGAGTCGAACTGCGTACACGACGGTGGTGACGCCAAGAAGAATTTGAGCTAGATTCCCGACCACGACGGTATGATGGTGAATTAATTCTGTCTCGAGAATGCCTGATTCCACCTCTTGGGGGTGATCTTGATCTGAATCGCGAACGGTCGGAACTCGAACTGTGAACGTTGCCGTCACAGCGCCAACAAGAATTTGAACTTGTAGATTCCCGACCCCGACGGTACGACGGCGATTTAATTCCACCCCGCGAACGTCTGATTCCACCTCTTGGGGGTGACCTTGATCTGAATCGCGAGCGGTCAGAACTCAAACTGCGAACGTTGTCGTCACAGCGCCGATAAGAATTTGACCTGGACTCTCGACCACGACGGTAAGACGGCGAATAACATTTACTCCGAGAACGAGAACGCCTGTACTCAGCACTTCGACTTTCTTCCTTCAAACGAATATACGACTTCTCGCCCTGTTTTCAAAATTAGTAACTTGTTAAAAAAAACTTAGATTTCTACTCCCCTGGCAAATTTTTGAATATGAAAAGATCCTGTGTCTTAGATGACTTGACGATATCAGATGTCGGATTACATATTTTGATTATCCCAACCCGATATAAAATTCATTAATCCAATACAGTAAACGCATTGAATACCAGGACAGTCGGTCAATCAAGAACTTCCAGAAGAAGTTTTTGACAAGTCAGAAGTCTCAGAAGTCCGGTTAGATATAGAAGACAAAGTTGCTCTGACCTGGCTCCTCGTAGAAACAATTCTCCGATTTTGCCAGGATCAACAAGTGACTCTGATATTGACATTATGAGGACTGGCGACTTTTAAATAAGTGTTTGATGAATTCGGAAAGTTAGTAATATCTTCTGGCAGTGAAAAGCATCTTAATACATTTGATTACATACCTCGGTAGAGACAAATTCTGTGCGATCATATTTTCGAACTGCATACTTCATGTCCTCCAAACTTAGAAATTCAACAACGCCAATGCCCTCATTGTACAATTCCACGAAACAAACCCTTACAGATCGTCGGACATGATCCTTCAAGTCTTGCCAAGTCGCAGTGGGCGGAAGTCCTGAATGCAAGGATAGATCGAATTAATTAAGATTACGAATTTCCAAAATATGACAACCCGTCGCCGAAAAATTTTACCGATCCAGCGTAAAGCTCGGGTCGAATTTTGTGTGCAAAGTACAAAAATTAAAATTTGCCGATATACTTCGAAGATCTTCACAGCTCTGGGTCAGAGATCCAGAGGAGAAAAAAATAGTGCGCCCTCAAAAATCTTACAAATGTTTTGCCTCTTACCATGCACCATACTCCGAAACCCCGAAGATTTTGGAGGGGGTCAAGCTCGGGGGGAGGGGGGGTCAAATTCTTTTTTCGACCTTTTTTAACATAGGTTGTATGTAAAAGTTGTTTTAATTAGATTTTCTAGCACTAAATGTTTGTCACAAAAATTAAGACTTTTATGACTGCAAAGTTTTTTCCTCTCCATGTTCCATACATTTCCTTTAGGGGCGATGCTTGTTTTCCATTTCTCAATCCAAAATGTGGAATTTGTATTTATCCATTGTAAATTGTGGGCTTGTGGCGCAATGTGTACTTGGGTATACACTTCTCGGATGGAGATAAGTTCAAGCTTAACGCGCGAAGCGCGAATTTTTTTTACAATTTGCTATGTGAAGCCCTGAAGGGGAGTCTAGTGACCCCCCAGCCCAAAATATCTTTAGTGGGTCTGTGGGTAGTCAACAGCATTGAGGTTTCGGAGTATGCCATGCACTACGTATAATATTCGTAAATAGGAGAATATCTGGTATTCGAATGCACTTGAACCCTGCCAGAACCAGGTGCACAAAAAAATAATGAGATATGTAATCCGCGTAGACTGAATTTCAAATAAAATAAAACATATATGGTTTATACTTCGTCTCATCAGCTGATCAGAATGGGCAACAGAGTGAGGTGTCCACAAATGTGGACGCACGTGGATTCAGAAAAAAAATACATAGAAGAGCATTGGAAGACTTTTGAAAAAAATACACAGAAGAAAATCTGTAAGGTTGTTTGGACTGATTTTTTCAGCATTAGATAGGAAATCAAATTCTTGAGGAATACCTGGAAGGGCATACAAATAGGCTTACATATTCTTGGTGAAATTAAATTTTTACCGGTCTGTCCACAATTGTGGACTGCACGCGGTTTTTGCAGGGTTAAAATAGCCGAATACTGAATATCCGCTATTGGGTGAAATATTCGGGGCATACTCCGATACTTCTATATTATGAACCGAAACATTTATATTGCTCGTATACATTTCAGAAATGCGCCTTGTGAAAAAGCTTTCTTACGGTGTCCTCTCTATCTCTGAATCTGAAACAGCACCAGCAATGACGTTAGCAGGTCATGACCAGGCATTACTGGTAAGGGAAAAACTTAAGGTTGCTACAGGATTACAGGAGTCGAACTAATAATTTGGGAGACTCAAATTCTGCAAAATTGTTCATCAGTTTTTTCGTTTCGGCGGTATACATGAGTTTAGCAATTGGGAAAGTTGTCAAATTCAGTCTCTCCTTTACATATCTAAACTTGGCAATTATTATTCAAGGAATAATATGATACTAACTGCATATTAATACGTATTTTGTAGCTTACCGGTTACAAGGACACGATAGTTGGTGCGAAGAACGTCAGTAACATATCCAGTTCTTTGGGAGACGCCTCTTCTAGATAATCTCTGGGGGAATTCAACACGGAGTCGAAAACCTTTGTAAATGAATCCGTGCATTAATTCCACAGCCTTTTCAGCATCCCTATGATGGAAACAAAATGAATTAAGGACGATGCGATGAGGGCGAATTTTGCTAAATGTTGAAACATATACAACGAAAAATTTACTTCCGATATTTGACCCATGAGTATTATCTTACTTTCTTATTCTTCTTAGATCTTATTATTGTGATATTTTTACGTGAAGAAGTGTAACGTTCTTTAGAATCTTCCCGAATTACCCGAATCAATCACCGAAACCGGAGCGGAGAACTATAATCAGTGATGGAGTGCTCAGAGTGCAATGTTCGATTATAACTCAGTCAGTAATACCGACTCTGCTGTGGGTGAGACTACTGGAAAATGAATACCTTAGCCTTATTGAAACCCGAGCTAGGTTAAGTTAGGTTAGGTAAAGTAATTTATGACCTCACCGAAGTTCGTTTAAAGTGGACTACTTAACTATTTGGTTGAATAAACTTAATAAATAAAAATTTGACCTGTGACCCTTAAGTGTGAACAAAGGTTAGGTTATGTTAGTCCACGTGCATACGATATTTAACCACCATACAGAATAGAATGTACATTATTTTATTATTTTGTTTATATTCTGAAAGATATGAATGTAAGATAATATACATTTCAGAACTCACCGTGAGTTTCTAAACCTTATGAAGGCAAAGGGCCGCGGACGTTCATGTCCAATTGGAATTGTTATTGCCACAGCTAAGATTTTCCCACCACACCTGAATACGTCCGAGATGTCTTTGGTTCGAACCTCAGGAGGAAGATTACCGACGTAGACTGACGACGACATTGGCGTAAGGACCCAAAGGTCAAGGTCGGTCAAAGAGACCTCAGTCAGAGATAAGTCCTCCACTACGACTCAACTAGAACAGACTGCTTTTGAATCTTTCAGCGGAATCAACGATGACGAAATACAGGGTCGCCGATAACTATGTGCCCACGACGTTCAATTCGATTTACCACCAGAACTATCGTGTAATCGAAATACCTTAAATGATCTATTAGAACCAGGGAAACCGATTATACCAAGGGTAGCTAGAATTACTGGAATATACAATTAGGAATTACCACCACTTGAGGAAATACGAGTTTTGCAGAAAATAAAAGTACAGAACTGTATTGTATTGCAATATGGTGTAAATTTTTTAGACTATAATCATTACAGCCAAACATAGCATTTTACAATTTAAAACAGTAAAATAACTTTGCGATTAAGACAACTACACGTCTACCGAGGAGAATCAAATCGTAGTCCACCTCCACATGTCCGATTTAATATTTCATCTACGTTGTTCATTCCTTAAATCCATCACCGGGTATTTTTGTATTAACCGATTTCCTAAACCCCATTCGAACACTTCAAAGATTTTAAGGAACCGAAGGATGAAGAAACCCAGCTTAAGCAGAGCAAATACGTCACAGTGTCATTATGCCGCGCTCAGATATTTCACGCTGAAGGAATCGAACCCCAACCCAATTGATCTCCGTTCCGTGCTACTATGCTGCAATGGTTATTACTAGTACAAGTGTCAGAAGTAGTAGGGTAGAGTGTGCTAATTACCCCTATCCGTCGTTTGTGGCCGTGAAATGACGCACCCATGCTCGTGGAGTGAAGGGGGTGGGGCATATTAGCACACGTGTTCACCGCTATCTCCATCCTGGGCAAAAATATACTCAGATATAGGAGCTAATTAGCACACCTTTCGTTTCGTGGGCGTGGGTTAACGATTCCCTTTGTGGTCCGGAAAGCCCTTTTCTGCGACAAGCAGTTTTCCTACCCGAGCCTAATCTCCCCGCCCGAGGCTCACTCGTCCATGCACAACCAGCAAAAATTAATTCGATTTTGGGCCTTAAACTTGACCTGCGCAAATTTCGCACAAACTTTTGTCCGAGACAATATCCGGAACTGAAATGTTAAACTGAACTCGTTTATACTATTTTTGAATTTTTCTGAATTTTTGGCACCAGAGATTGAAAATTCTGACACTTTACTTTCGGGGTCAAAAGGTCAAATTTGGTGAATCTATTTTTACTAAAATTATCTCGTACGTACGGTGTGCTAATTATCCCCAATTCCATTTGTGGGCGCGCTTTGGGAGTCACAGGCTCCCAAGTGTAAGGAAGGGTTGCCCTGGGGCTAATTAGCACACTCGCTCGAATGAGGAGCGTATTACCCTACCCTACCCTAGAAATAATTCATTGCCATTAAACGGATGTGTCACTATATTACAATTAAATTGCCGGAAAAGCAAGATTACATACCGTAAATGATCAATTAGAAACCTGGCCACGAATATAAACGTAGGATAAAACATAACCGGGTCATAGGATAGGATAGGTAATTCTTATAGGACGCGAAGTCCCGATCAACACAGTTCTCAATTAGAGGTCGGATTCGTTGGATCATCTATCGGTCATCTAAGAGGTCATCGCTACATTACCATTAAAGATTTCACTGTCCCGGGTATCACACAATAAGGATTAGTATTTTTACCTCTCTGAATAATATCCTCCGGCGGTTGCTGTTTCTCCCACTACTAGGGGTACTCGGGTACTCCCAACAGGATAATAGGGAATGCATCCAAATCTTTACCACAAAACTCAAAGTTATGATCCACCCTGTGTAATTTGAGTGTTCTTGGTGGCAAATTCTTTCGATGATTTTCGTTGCGCGTGGGTTGAAAGTGGATATTTTAAATTTTGCTTCGTTCGATTATCGTCATTTGTCATTAGTCAGTCGGTTATTCTTGCTTTGCACGTCGTTTCTCCCCATCATCCATCAATTTAATCAGTGATTTTGTGTACAGTGTCGACCTCACAACGCAACACGTCACAGCTCACCATGTCCGACAATTCCGTGAACGAAGAGTCGTCGTCAAATCCGCAGTGTGTGGACATCGACTTGTACGCCGACATTGAGGAATTCAAACTACCGTCGGTCCTCGTAAGTATACCCCTAGTAGTAGGGAAAACCCGGTCGAGTAAGAAGCTGTTAGGACAATTGGCTCCAAGGAATTGAACTATTCCGTGACCCTTGACCTCTGACCGGTGACCGGGCGCGTATATTATTTACTGACTGAAGGACTTCCGTTGATTCTTTCATTTTATACTCTGACATGTGACGAGGGTGTTGTGTTTGCATCAAATCCATTCAAGACGATATTACCTATTGAACTGCCTACCGACAACCGAGACTTTGACCCGTTATCCAATTTTCTACTTCCGTGAGTATTCCATGAGATTATTCCCTCAGCGGGTTTTGGTCAAAATTAGTCTGCAGAAATGATATTATGCTTTTCTTTTCGCCCACTTTAAAATTTAATCAAATTCAAAAAAGCTGGTAATTTTTATCTCACAGCAGACATTCAGATGTATTTAAAGTATCTTGTTATAAATGTTATTTTTCAACCAGATTTGATATTTGTTGTTAACACGGAGTCTAATTTTATATATTTAACTTTTAACAGGTGGACGAAAATGACTGCCTGGCCCCATGTGTCTATGATGATCTGAGTTCTGCGTCTTCGCCACACAGACGGTACGGTTTTGCCCACAAGGATACGCCAAGACCGAATCGCATTTCAGGTCCATCTGGAAGGACCTGTTTTGATAAGGACGCTGATTACGACAGTGACAACGAATCTTCCTTTCTGCATCGCCCAGAACCTACTCATCAAATCTTTGTCGGGAATTTGACTTGGGTGAGACTCGATCCTGTTTCTTCAAGTTTTTCTCTTTTGTAATTAATTACAGAAAGAACGAATTAATTTGTATTTGACGTATTGAAAGTTCAAACTACGAAGATCTACAGTCTAGAGTCTACATAAGTATATTTAATTAGGGGATCCGATGGGTCATTTGCTTTTGCTTATGAGGTCAGTTTAGTGGGGAGGGAAAACTGCAGTGACGAGGAACCAGTTTAGCGCGTGTGCGCGTATACCCAAGGGTCGAAAACTTAAATTGATCACGGGACTTGTTTATATTTTTCAGTGGACAACTGACATTGATATTTCGGAAACTTTGACTCAAATTGGAGTTACAGACTTGGTGAACATAAAATTCTTTGAAAGTAGAATCAACGGATTATCCAAAGGTTTCTGCACACTGACTGTTGGATCGGAGGCTTCAGTCACTCTGATTAAAGAGAGTTTGGCCAAGCAATTACTTCGTGGACAAGTTCCACAAGTTTTACCAGCTACGAAGAACTGCCTGAATCAGGTGAGTTCTATTTCATTAAACATGAGATAATATTAGACTTTGGTGTTTAAAAACACATTGCCTTTTGGTAAATCATGGCCAATTTAGGTAGAGAATAGGTTAGCTTTATACTAGGTCCATATGAAACGAAATTTCCCGAAGAGAAAACACACTCAAAGTCCCTAGTAATGAAAATGCGTGAAACCTCCCTCTCCCTGATCCCGCACATTGATGGAGTCTTGTGGTACATCCCAGCGGCGGCGACTTTTAGCACGGTATACCCTAAATCGTTCTGTTTGTCAAATTACAGTTAGAATATTTGGCAACCCAGAGATCAGCTCAGCCTGCTAACGGAATCAAGCCAATGCAAGGAGTTGTGGTGGCAATCGAAACAATAGTCACGAGTCGGGTAACTGTCGGTCCCTCTACATCTGTTCGAGGTGGAAATGTAAATACGGCAAACACACCTATGGGTCCTCCTAATTACGATTTGGGTAGAGGAGCTGGTGCTTCTGGTGTTTGGTCTCGTGGACCTAATGGACCATCTCCACGTGGGGTGTCACCACAGAATTCCTTCTCAAGGGCTCCCTTTCAACATGGACGTCATGGAAGAGGAATAGGAATACCACCGCATCCGATGGTAATTCAAATGCTTATTGTAATTCGGAAGTGCCAAAGATAGCGATTTGTTTAATTAATTCGAAATTTTTGTCAAAAAAATAAAGCTGTGTTATAGTTTAGCACCAGTTAACGTCATTTAAATCTTTCTTGTTCAAATTCGAGTTCTATCACCTTTACGAATATTTAACTTTTGTGCCTTAGTTTATGTCGATGAGATGGAAGAATTGGAAATATCAATGAAACAAATACTGACTGGCAATGGTGACGGGCCAAATTAGGGAGAATTGAATTTCCTATATTTCTCTTGCCATTTTTAGATGTATGGTGGCGGTGTGCGGTACGGACCAGGATCAGCGCAAGTTGGAATGGGATACGGAAGAGGGCAAATGCCCCGTGGAAATCTAGATCATCTTGGAATGTTTCCACCCATGGATTGGATTTGTCGTCCTCCACCAAGTAATACACTATTTCTAATTTGTGGATTTTGGTCATACCTTTTAATCTTTTCCTGTTCTTAATGTACTTGACATATCTGTTTTGAGTGAAATATTATTCTTCATGTCGTTCTATAGTTCCAATGCCACAGTTTCCGGGATTTCTACCACCGCGTCCCCATATGAATCCAGCGTTTCTTCAGAACCTCAGAACTTCTCCACCAAGGTCGTCAAGTACTTTTAATTCGCCACCAGTGAGGTCTACGGCTTTCAATTCTCCACCAGGGACATCTAGAGCGTTCAAGTCTTCACCAGTGTCATCTACGGCTTTCGATTCTCCACCAGGGATATCTAGAGCTTTCAATTCGCCATCAGGGACATCTACGCCTTTAAATTCTTCGCCAGGGTCATCTACGGCTTTCAATTCTCCACCAGGAACTGTAAGTTTAGTTCATGAGTTCTAGGACACGTCGATCTGATTCTTGTCGACCTTCTTTATTTTATATATCCTTTCATAACCGAGAAGCTTTTTTGGGAAGAATTTTTTCATTAGAACAATTCAATTCTCCAGCGAACGTGTTTCAGTCTTGACATTTCATTCAGAGTGAACAGTGAAGTTTTCGAAGTGTCAATAGGCTCACGATAAAAATGTAGAACTATAACTTTTGGACAATTCATTCCAAGTGTCCTGGTCACGATCTCTAATATTTAGGTTTTCGCTCTAAGGTAAAATTAATTATTATTCCTCATTGCCAGCTGTTCCCACTTTTACTAACGTATCGTCTGAATTTCCAGAAATGTTCTTATTGCAACAATTTCTATCAGTGAATTGAGTGAATGAAATTGTTTTGTATTTTATTGGCCATAAATTGTGCTGAAGGAACAATATGTAATCTATGCGGTTGGTTTTTGAGTCTTATTATTTTGTTCCAAATTTTGTATTCCAAATATTTGACCAAAAATTTGTTGCCTTTCCTTGGAAGCGAATAAAGTACTTATAACAGATTGATTGAATTGATTGACTTTGTTATTTTCTTGATTACAGCTTCATCCACCAGGATTGTACTCTCCACCCAGACAAATGCAAATGGCAATGGAGCAGCTCGGAGATCAGAATGACACACCACCACCGGGCAACTCTGTTGCTCAGTCTGAGTTTGAAGAAGTCATGAGTCGGAACCAAGCCGTGTCTACATCTGCACTGAATAGAGCTGGCTCAGATATTGCGCTTGGTAAGGTTTCAATTCTTTAATTTAAGTATTTTCATTGACAATTTTAGAGGTCTTTACTAATTTTTCACCATATCAGAAATTCACGGACACATTTCACAGTTTCCGAAAGCTTACATTTCACTTACCAATCCCAATGCAGTTTGGTTTTTTCAATATTATTAGGGAGTTTGAAAAATTGAAGAATCAGTGTTAAGATTGGTATTAAAAGGAATGAGGATTGCTATTCGTGACGAAAGTTGAATAAAGGGGCAACAATAAGTAGAAATAAAATAAAAACTGTGGTTTTACTGCTATTGTGAACATCCATTTTATTATTCCAGGGGATTTGGACAGTGCAGTGGATACACTTCACACTGCAATCACTTTAATTCGACATTCAAAAGTGGCACAAAGTTATCGCTGTAAGGTTTTGCTCGGTTCTTTGGAGGATGCACTTCGTGGAATAGAACAGAAGTCTATTCAGATGGGAATGGAAGGTGGTAGTGGTGGCAGCTTATTTTATGGCATTATTTATCATTTGGTTCAATTCTTACAAAATGTTTCTAATTTTAGAATTCCATCGATCCGTCGGTCATGAGCGTGAACGAGAAAATCGAAGTCACGGACGAAAGCGATCACGAAGCCCGTATAGACGTCGAGAGCGTTCGTATAGTGGTGACCGCCACCGCCGTCGAAGATCCGCTGATGAAAGAGGACGGGAGTATCGAGAGAGGCCAAGATATGAAAATGATAGGTAAATTTTAAATTACAATTTAAGAATTCAACGGAGTTCTTAGAATTTCATACAGCCTTTTCTGAAGGTCACATCCCGAAAAGTTCGGCCATTTGGCGGATAGAAATGCACAGACCAAATATTTTTTGTGACGTCATGTTTGTGTCATCGTAATCTTTGACATTGCAAAGTGCAATTGGCCCATATATTTCTAGCGGCCAAAATGCCAAACCTTTCGGCATATTTGCTCTGTTCCAATTGATACTCAACCCAACCAAATCATTACGAAAAATAAGTGATGTTCGACGAAACCCTTCGGTGAACGGCAACTAATCAGAGTACTTCGTTTTTGGACAGGGCACCACCTGAGAGGAGATACCGTGAACACTACCATGCTTCACGATACGGCGAAGAACGTGAGATAGAGAACGGCAGATGTCATAGTTCAAGGCATGAGCGTTTGGATGGATCGCCTTATCTTGTTCGACGTTGATTAGAAGAAAATGAAGAACGAACATCGACATCTGAACTGAACGTAAAGATAAAATAATTATTTTCCAGAAATTCTGTAAAATAAAGTTTGAAAATCATTTCTGTAAGTTTCAATGTATTACTGTCGTACAGTTTTAGTTTGGAGACATTTATCTTGTGTTGTTAGCTATTATTTATTTTTTAGAAACATTGATGTGATTGATATCTTTTAATTTTTGTTTGTTTGACCTGTTGTGCATGTTCACTCAATTTTAGCGACGATTCTTGCTTGAGTAATCTTCTGAAATTGTTAACCATTTTTGTTTTAAAAGTTTAGCTGGCACGTTGACTGTAATGACGGAATGTATACGTTTTATTTTGTTTGAAGAATTAAAATTTCTACTCTGATACGAAAATCATCGTTTTTATTCAGGGTATAGTTTATGAAAGTCTATGAAAGTTTTTTTTTATCTTTTTTCACTTCCTTGCATATTCGATTGTAATTGACTGTCTTACATTCCAGATAGACTTATAGTATTAGAATAGTTACCTTTATTTATTGTGCTTTCTTTTATGAATTGCAAAATGCTTAATTGTATTCTACATAGATCGACACATATTTGAACATTACAAAGCGTTTTGCGCAGGGTGGTGCAAATTCTTAAGACTTTATAAAAGTACATCAGGAAATTGTTTAACATTGCCATAATTATTCAGTTGTTGCGTACATACCTAAAAGTAAAATAAATGTTTGGAAGTACGAACGTACTGCCCTGTATGCGTTGAGTGTGCATGCACTTGAATAATATTGGTTTTGATAATGTAGTAATATAATGCGTGACCGTAGACTGTTCAAATATAAAAATGCAAAAGTGGACTTTGAGCCAAGTAAATAGGGGATGAACTGTTAAGTAACTAAAACTAAACTAACTACTCAATACTCAACCAGTGTACAGAATTCTGACTGATTAGATATATTCAACACAATACTCAATGCTCAGTCCAGACAGACATTAATTTTAACAAGGAAACCGCTTTTCATGTGAAGAACAGATGGGCACCGTTAGGTAACTCAAAAATAATTTGACAGCTTCCCTACTACAGGTAAGCTAATAGTGACCAAGGAAAAGTGAAGTAGGATTTTCCAAGTTAGATTTACCACAAAAATGGTTAGATTCCTGCAGCAACCTGATAGTTTTGGCCGTACTAGTTATCCTTGGTCATGACGTAATTGGCCCACTGGCGTCATAACCGATAAGACGGGAGAGGTAGGCTATCCATAAGCGTAGTGTCACCAGTTTTGGAATAACACCGATTTTGTTTCTTTGACTGTCTATGAGCTTCATATTAGTAAGAAGGCGTTGTCAAGTTACCTTGAAATGACTAATACTAATCCGGATCATTTCGACTTAATCATGAAAAGTAGTTTCCTCGCGAACCAAAATTTCTTTCGACTACATTTTATCCTAGCACATAAAGAAATCACTGACTGCGGCACTACATAATACTAATACTATTCTTGAACATCAGTTAGTTTGCTTTTAATGCGGTCAAGAGTTTCAGTTTTCACTGTTGTAAATATTAGGACAAATAACGACGTGAGTACTAAAATTAATTTTGAGACAGAATTGTCATAATACGTTAGTTCAAAAAAGTTGGAGGAATAGACTAACAACGCAAACAATGGTGTAGTCAAGATAATTTGACCATTTCCCTACTAGGTAGGGTCACACGCTCCACGAAAATATTAACTGAAAGAATTGATCAGA
>JAQGCA010003111.1:0-12427 GCA_034698945.1 Protaphorura quadriocellata | reverse complement strand
TTTTCAGTCTAAATCTACCGTGAAATCCCTCTATTTTACTGGGCGATAAAATCGCACCCTTTTTTTTCAAAAGACGGGATGATTAGCTTCGCTTCGCTCGCTTTTCTGTGGCACAACCGTTGACGGGATGACATATTCCTAGTTATAAACTTTTCAAACTGTAGTCAGTACACTAGTACGAATTGGCATGAGTACGATACATTATGAAATACAGTATAATTAATTTTTACTAAAAAAATGTAAATGTTAGAAATTGACAAATTCTCCGAGTAATATGTCTTGTCTTTCGTGGGATTCTATACGCACTTAACTGGTGACATAAATGCACTTCAAGGATTCTATCTGAACATTGACCACCCATTGTTTTTATAAATTTAGTGGTTAAGCCAATATCATAAAATACTGATTACTATGGATGTTGGTTTCACAACTGTTTTGGAGTTAAATTATGGCGAATTTAAATCTCAAGACTATTGGCGTCAAATTACAAAATATAATGAATTGGGTTTCTCCACAAAAATAATTTTTAAATTGAAAAGGAGCGCGAAAACAACCAGTGAAAATACAAATGTGTAGTTTCATTTTTCATTTTTGTAATAATTCGGCCAAGATTCGTAAACAAACAAACTCTCCTCATAGGTGAGACAGTGAGAAAGTTCGTCGTCTAGGAATCTTGAATTCGGCTAAGTCTTGTGGAAACCCTTACCTTCGCAGAGATAAGGAGTTTCAATTCATACTGTCAACATGAAAACATTGCACTAAAATCGTAAGACGTGTTTATCCAGACGATTCTAGGAAAAGTATGATTCCAAGTGAGTAATTTTCTATACTAATCAGGCTTGGATTCATCTAAACTTGTGGTGTCAATATTTTTCATTAATTTGGCCATTACATTCTACCAGCTGTAGCAGCGAGTCTAATGGACAATAGTTGGAAAACGGTGAATATTCTGCAGTTAAACTAGTGGTCAGAATGTGGGTTAATTAGTCCAAAAATTTTACAAATCCGTGCTGGACATGTCGACTCAATTTAAAAAAACGAAAAATAAAATTCATCCACGTGCAACCAGCACAATCTTAAATTTTAATATTCGTTATTGCTCGTCAGTATCTCCGACTCTGCGCTCACCATAATGGGCTGTATTTTTACGACCAATACCCTTAACAATTCCATTTAATTGAGTATCAGTTGCAGCAAGTTTTTTTAGCCTCTCACTTGCAACTGCTACAATTTTTGGACGGACATGCTACAGTAAGTTCTAATCTTAATCATGTTCAAGAATAGATCGATGGAAATATTATTGTAATCGTAAATGCAGTTTGACTCAATTTAAACACAATACTGAAAGATTCAATTAGCGCTCCTACATTTTGGCCTTGCCAACATTCAATACCCGCGGAATGATTATTGTAACTACACTTCCAAGTTCCGCATTGATTGCGAACTGCTTCAAAAATAGGATAACATTACGAATATTAAACTCAAATTGTACCGGCGTTTGAATTAATAGACAAATTCAGAATTTAATTTTCTGATTCGGTCGAATCAGACTTCAATTTTCTCGAAACGTTTTACCACATATTATAAGTGCGTCATTTTCTGTTCTTAGAAGTGCAAATAAAAAGTTTTTATTTCTACAGAAGTGAAAAAGAAATTATAAAACATTAGAATTCTTTAATCCAATGTCTGTTCGGTTTTCAATGTTGAGGAAGTATGTACAGCTCTGTTGATGATGGGCTCTTACTGCTAAAGCAAACAGGTATTTACAGGGTGTTTCATAAATTAATTATATATTCAAATATTCTATACGTAAAGTACACAGGGGATACAACAAGAAAAGGATCGTGTCAATAACACGGAACCAGCCGGTCCTAACAAAAAATTATAATGTACAACAAATTATTTTAAAAATACTCAGGTAATCAATTCGCATTGTTTGACGGGATTTCTTATTGCGACAGAATTTAATTTGAAGAAAGACGGAAGTTTATCGTAATCCAAAATATTCTGGAAGTATGGAGTGTGTAGAAATGCATTTGATTTTTCATATCACAGGAGCGTTCTGCTTTTGTACCAATAGTGAATGCGAGCGAAATCTATCCGCGTGCTTTTCTCCATTGGTGCTATTTCTATGCGGTAACCCTAGTCTCCTGCACATTAACGTGATGAGAATTGGTTATCATTAGTTACTCTTACAATTCAATCGAAGGTTACACTGAAATAACTTAAATTTTACTGAACTCGATGTATTACGAATTGTAACGTCCAACCCTCCACAATTTTTCAAAGCAATAACTTATTTCTACATTTTTTTTTCTCAAAGAAACACTCAAGGCACAAAATGTATCCGGAAGTGCAAACTTGTTATAATATTACAATAGTTTACTTATTAAAATTAAAGTGCACCGGTTTGTAATAATGAGAAAATTTAATTACGTTAAGTTTCACAAATTCAAATCACGCTCATCTGGAAACAAGTAGTTATTAGCGTCAGCCAAAAGCATACGTCTTTTCTTCATCCACTATTAATTTCATAAACTTTTTGAAATCGTGACTTTGTTTTACATCAGGAGAATTTTCTGCACAAATAATTCAGGAGTGAGCAAAATCATAGCACATTATCCCGAGCACTGTTCTTTGGGCTTCCAAACTTACCAAACTACTATGGCACATTTTGGTTAGACGGTATGATGTATTGAAATACTGCACAGTAACAGTGTGTTGATGGCTACAAGCTGCTTGAACTGACATCAAATCTTTCAAGTAGGTTTCACATAGTCTGCTATGGAAGGGAAGAAACGGTAGCGACTCCATTCTCTAATTCTTTGAATTCTGAATTGGTTTTCAACTATTGTGTTCTTAAAGTTGTTACAAGCTCTTGATCGGAAACTGGTAAGGAGCTTCGCAATTAGAATTTCGGCGTATTGGCAACGAAATTCTGACCCAACGCGCTTTTGAAATAATGACTTGTGTAATAAGATTAAGAACTTTCGACTCCCGCGGTCACATCGTCAATAGCGGATGTCGACAAGTTTGAGAATTATCACAATCGCCATTTTGGCTAAAACGAACATCAAACCCAATTTGGCGCATTAAATAAAATATATGAAGAAATAAAAATGTATTAAAGTTGAGATTGACGGGGAAAATAGCGGAAATACTCTAATCAAATTCCTGTGTTTAGATAAGCATACATTGTGTGCCCAAAAGTTCGAACCCTCACTAAAGCGAGTAAAGTGAGTAAGGTTAATATAGCCAGTCAATGATTTTTGACCGCACGTGTAAAGTCTTTCTTACCTGTGGTGTTTTCAGAAGCAGTTGGTGTGATTGAGGAAGTGGATGTATTTCGATAGCAGAGTAATCGTCTATTTAATTTGATGAGTTCAACTTCGGACAACTCGTTAATCTCCTCAAACTCAGAACTCGTTGTCAAGTTACTCTCCATTCCCGATTCAACACCCATTCCATTCAATTCAATTCAATTGAATTCCGGAAAAGCTCATGAATACTAAAATACGACACAGTCAGAATGTCCACACTACACTCCACACGCATCATTTGACTTTTTCATTCATTGATTGATTGTTATTCATTTATTTCATTACAAACATTGACCGGAACAATATGACTGGGGTCACATTGATTCATCAGCGCGTGCCGTACTTTCGACACCTCACCTCACACGTCGACACTTTATGTCCTGGATCTGAACCAAAATTGAATGTCTCCCAATCAGACTTCGCTGTTTCACCTTGGACCTGTTCAGACAGAGTTGTGGACAATTTATTTACAAACAAATGAGTTATTAAAATATGCATACAAAAACAGGGTACTGCATAACATTTTACACCTGCAACATAAAATACCCTATATTGTTTATGACGGAGTAAACGCCCTGGTATTTCGGCGCTTGTTTGAGCACTTTGGTGATTTAATATACCAGCTGCTATGGAACACAACCCGTGATCCAGCGTTTATAGAATTAGTTCAATTCATTATTGTCTTCTGGTAATCGTATCCGACAGAATGGGTGCTCACTTTGGTGCCACTAGATTAACCGCAAATTTCTATAATAATAACATATTTTTGAAAAGGTTATATATTTCATTGCTGATTCAATCGATATTCTGCAGAATCCGTATTTTTCATCGGAATAATTTCTGATGCGCACATTTCGAATTATACATATAATTAATATCCAAACTGTTGTACAAATTAAATTGATTGTATTCTCGTTTAAACCTAACAATTTGTGTCTCCAGCATTGCATTTACAACTACTCGTTCCTATTCAAACTGATTGGTCTACTCGGTGCTTTTGTATGTCGGAGTCAGTACGGAGTCAGTTCGATTAATTAAGAAAGGTTTTAAATCGTAATACTTTTTTGAACAAAAAATAAATGTAATTTAATATAATTAGTGTTGTCTTGGAATGCCAAAGCCCATGTTTGCAGCTAAAACTCAAGTCTAGACAGAATAAAAGTATGTACACAATTCATTCATCTCTGCTGAAAGCCGAGATTTTTACGCGGTTCCCAGTAATAGTAACGTTTCATTTCTACACAGAAAAAACTTTACTTATACGTGTCAGGTCCGTGGCATGGCATAATGCATTCAATGGGTTCACTTATGGGTTGGATTTGCATATAGTTTTAATTCTCGTTATTTATTGAGTTTCACTCTAACCCTCATTTCATTGTCACTACCATTGCCATTCCCTTGTCGAATGTTCAAAATTGACATAAGTGACCTTCCCTTGTGACTGTGAGTAAATCAACAACTATGTCTCAAGTAGTCAGTTGAAGCGGTTCAACTTTGTTATCAAAGGATTCATTTCTAATAGGCTAGTTATAGTATTACCAATTTGACTAATTGAAATCGAAATGAATTTAATTTTCAAGAAGATGAAATGGCTTGAATAATTGCAAAGTATTCAAAAAGGAAAGGGAGTTGAGACGTTTCGGGAATGCCCAGGAGCGAATCAATGGTTATTCACAAAATAAGGATTATCTTCTTCGGAATGGGTGAACAGTATTAAAATGATAGCTAATGTACCGCCCTAATGTCCGCATTATTCCGGGAAGAAGCAGACCAGGAGTCATACGACAAAACCGTTGCAGGCACTGCGACGAGTACGAAACCCTTGCCCATGTCCTTGGCTACTGTCGTCGTGGAATGCTACTCCATATAAATATGCATAACCGAATAAGAATGAGAATAGCTGAAGCATTCAGAAAAATTGGATATCAAGTGTCGGAGGAAGTGCATTGTGTTCATAATGATGGTTCAAACTGCCGAGTGGACATGCTTGTAATAAATAATCTAACAAAACAAGGCTTCGTAGTGGACCCAACAGTAAGATTTGAAGTTAACGCAGGGTATGCAGAAGTGGTGCATCAGGAAAAATGCTCAATGTACAATCCCTGTCGTCAAGATTTATTGGAAAAGTTTAAATTGAAAGATATTGAAGTTATAGGTTTGTTTGTAGGTGCTAGAGGAACTGTTACGTTATTTTTTGAAAATTTTCGGAAAAGATTTAATTTACCAAAAAGTCTTCGAGAGGATATTGTGTTGATTGCCCTTAAAGGTTCTTCACAAATTCTTAACAACCATCTATAATGCAGTTTATTAAATTATATTTAATACTCTATGAGAAAAATATTAAAAATTATTACTAAATAGTTTTTTTTCCATTGCTTCGAGTAGAATTATATTTAATAGCATGAACTATTGTTAAAATAATATTCAATTGTATTCTGTGTCCGTTGGGCAATTTTTGTATGGAAGGCAGTGACTGAATAAAAAGTTTAGTATTAAAAAAAATGATCCTATAGTCTATGGACATTATCCTTTCCTTACCAAATTGGTTATGCAATTTCCAACCACTTGCATTTTCGCCACAACATGCGTGGGGCAAAGCAGAACCACAATGGCAACACTCGACAAATCAATTAAAATTCTTTAAAAAGTTCGAACAACGGTGGCTGTAGTATGCACGGCCGGCGTTTTTCTTTAATAATTTCAACATAAAACTATACATACATGCAACCTGTACTACAACTCCAAGAATTCCGAAAAGAACTTATCATCAATTAAATATTTACTGATGAATGTTACCAAAACTGTCGATCACGAAATATGTAATGAGACAAAGAAATCAATCAGTAATTTCCTTAATTCGAATGCAATTTCCTTCCTGGATCTTGAGAATCATCATCACCTCAATTTCAACAGTAATAGATCACTTGTAACAAACATTTGCTCACCTGTCACTGTATGTTCCAATCGAATTGAATTCACAGAAAATATTGAGTGTCCGTCTTGCAGAATTGAAATTAACCAGAGATAAACACCGTTCTTATGTTTTCACGAATGTCAAAATTATATCTTTCAAAAATTCAATAAGATTGTCTGGTTCCTGGTCTGGAGAAATTTAATCTTTTTTTTTAATGAAAAATCAACGGGAAATCTTATATGTTAATATTTTTATCTAATGTATTTGTCTGTCTCCAACTAGCTAACTAGGTGTTCAAGATAACAAAAATTAACTCAAAAAATTTAATCCATGTCACAAACACGGTCTTAAAGATTGCTTTAATTCGTTAAGTTTGATTATTATGCCATTAAGACATGTTTCTTTAATCTGTGAAATGGGGAAATCTGGTTTACTCTACAAAGTCCGAGACAGAACTGAACTCACTTGCACTTCTGCACCAGAAGTAAAGAAGTGAAAAATTTTGAGTCTGCCAGAAGGAAACATTTTCGGTGTACTCTGTTCAGGATTACTACTTCAAATTAACGTTGTCACGTATTATAAATGTTTTGTTGCAACTAAAATTTCTTCACTATCCGCATTTGTAGTAGAATGTTGCGGAGGATTTAGCAAACCCTCACTGGAACGGCAAATTTGAAATATTTCATAACTTTCTGGTGGCAAACTTAAAACGTTATCTTGCGGCCACCGCTGTGACCTGTCGGAATGATTCTGAATTAAATATCGAATTAATCCGGTTTGACGTTCGAAATGACTTCCGCGTGAGCTGTTGTGGAAGTTGCGCCTCCACGCGTTGCATTCAATCAAATTTTCACACTACTTGAATTCTCGTGAAATCCTAAAAACCTTTTGAATGAACTTCAATTACAAGTAACAAGTAAACAGAGAGACAGAAACCAATACAGAGTGCAGTGTTACATTTGTCATAGTCTAAACTTAACCAGTCAAATGTGACATAATATCACAAATAGTATATATTTTATACTATAAAATGTGCGCCACGTCAATACCAACAATTTGTTTACTTGTTGACTGCCCTGAAAACCTATATAGTTATAAAATTTTTGCAACAATCCAATACGGAATACCATCGGATTTGTTGCAAAACGCACATCCCACGTCCCACCTATCTATTGGCCACCTTGTACAGGAATATTAAGGTGAGTGAGTACTCTTTGATTTATGAGAACATGACCGTTGTAGTAGGAGAATCACACTACTTTTATTTCATACCGTCGTCGTATCATACGACGGTAGTATTTTCTGCCTAGGAGACCTTACGACCCGTATGGTCTCCTAGGCAGAAAATACTACCATCGTATGTTGTTACCAGGAGAAATATACTACGGTAGTATTCTTTACCCAGGATTGAAATACAAGCGTTGGAAAATAAGTATGAATGTAGAAGAGACAAATTATAGCTTACATAAACATAAAAACTCAATCAATATCAACTGAAATGTCAGCGCGCAACTATTCTCAACCTAGGAATATACTACGGCAGTATTTCGATCCCACGAAGAATATACTACTTCTGTGGTTGACGTAAGGCATAGTTTCTTACATTGTACTTAATGTTAGTATTCTCGTCCTAGGAGAAATATGCTATTCGTTTGTTTGTTTTTCCATTAGAGTGCTAACCCCTCTATTCAAACATACGGAGTAATCGGTGCTACGGCAGTATTCGATGGAAAATACAACATAATGCAAAATGTAATATTCCAGCAAACAATCCACAACGAAAACCATATAATCCACTATTTTTCTTCTTATATTTAGACTTTTATTTAAAATTTGGAACGGGTTGCACGTGCCGTGTGTGGTGGGTACTTAAATCGTGGTATTTTCCATTGTGTATTAGTGTATTCCTACTAACGGGTGTCACAAAACTTATTTATTACCTATTTGCCCATATATATTTAATTTTGACAAAATCAGAAATATGAGATTTGTCATTTGGTTCAAAATATAACTGCAGCTCGAATGAGCCTAATGCCATTGCGCTGTGATGCGCATAGCGAGCACTGTCAACAGAAATTCCTGACAGTGCGCGCGCCGCAGTGCAATGGATAGATCTGTCGAGCCCTAGGTAAATTTTAAATAAAATGGCTGCCTCATATTTTAAATTTTGTCAAAATCAAAGAAATTAAGGTGAATAGGTACACTGTCTTGCGGCACGCTGTACTAGAGGGTAGCTTCCACATAAACTTCAAATAGGAGTTGTGATAATTAAACGATGCTATGAAGGCAATCCGGGACGCCTGAATAAAATGGACAGATTATCAGCGTTTCAAAATTTCTCAGTTTCGTAATTAAGAATTACATCAACTCTAAGCTTTGGGTTTGGTGTCGCACAATTCTTACAAAAGGAGTCCAGATATTGTAAACTGGAATAAAGTTCCTGTTGTTCCGAAATGCCAGAGTTGAAATGACATTCCTTGGGAAGTTATTTTCGCTTTCGCCCAAGAGTTACCCATTACTCTAAAAGTGAAATGTGTCTTCCCAGGTATTCCTGTGCTGGTGCTGTGCTGAATCAAACGAACGCATTGTAATTAACTTTCTTATCCATCCTATTTTGTCTAAATTTCTGTTCTCGTGATATTTTAGTGAATGGCAAACTGTCAATTTTGCGTATTCTACCTGTAGAGTTCTGATTTCCTTCTGCTGTATGGAGTTAACAGCTGTCAGTGTCAACGGTGTAAAGTCCTGTTTGCAGTGTTATTTACAAAATAAATAATGCAACTTTAATTGATATCCGCAGTAAGCCATAAGCCATGGTCAAACATCACCACGTGAAGCTCGTGGGATTTAGATGGGGTATGGTTTTATCGCCCAGCAGAATAGAGCAGATTCACAGAATATTAGAGTGAAATCGCAGCAAAAGACAGCGACTGAATAAAAAAATTAGTATTGAAAAAAAAATACACGTTTGTATCCGTGCTACACGTACGTCAACTCAATAGATTGTACTTGAACTTTGTTCTGTGTAGAATAATAATTCATTGTAATTGCGAGTGAAAATTATTGTCGGTCGTGCTCTGCTACGTTAAATAAAAATCCCGTTTGAATTCAATTTGTAGTTCACTTGGTCCTGCTCAGCCAGGAGCTTTTTATTATTAGGTGTTTTATTGTTAAGTTATTTTCTTAACCTGCGCAACATAATTATTAGCTCGTTAAATTATTTGTCGAATTTCACGGTCTCCGATTATACTCCCCGCACGGGAACTTAAATTAAAAGAAATCTTGTCTTTCTTACATAATCCGGTTTGAATCTGAATTGAATCCTAAAATTTCATAGAATAATTTATTCTGCATTTGATTTAAATATATATATATATGTATATATGTATGCCAGGTGAAGGCTGCTTAGGTGTTTTAAAATCCATTATACAATTTTTGCTTGCCAAAGAACTCTTAAACTGAACCATCTAAAAAGTGAAATTGTAAATTCATGAATTTGACAAACCTTCGCTTCTAGGCAAGGTCGAGGCATTCAAACAAAAAGAATGACGGCAAATTTTGCAAGAATTCTGCAGAAACTGGTTCGATTCCTGTAGTAAACCTCAAAATTTTGCACAGACGAATAATGCTATCCATTCTTATCCATGACGTCAATGGAACTCCTGACGCCATATCGTATTGTTACATGAGAGTGTCAGAAGCGTAGGGTGATCCGTTTTGAAATAACGAATTGAATTTTTTTTTGTTTATAGACTAAACATACCTCAGTCAGGAAGCCTCCCTTTGTACAGGCCTGCGTCCAGCGCCCAACATTAATAAAATTGATCTGCAACAAATAGACAATATTTTATAACAGTCTGGAAATAGGAATCCGTGTTTATAGATTGGTTTACCCAAGGGTACTTTGATCTGTTGCTAAAACGTAGGCGACACTTACGTCACTTATATCAATATTGGCAAGAATTCTAAGTGAGAGGTCAAGGTCGAACCGGTAGCGTACAACTTGTGGGACTGCGTACGTGACCTAGAATCTCTGAGTTGTTCGTAATAATAATTATTACGAACAATCAAATCAAATCAATTTCAATATACAATTATTGTATATTGAAATTGAAAAATGTGCAGCGCCGTTTTCGCATGATTCCATTTCCATGGTGATCATCTTTATCTGCAACAGAGATTTGTGTAGCCGTAAATGTATTTGTAATTTGTGTGGCCACAAATCTGACTGAATTCTGAATCAGAGAAAAATTTCAAAAGTTGAATAGGATATTTGCTCTTCGCACATTGTGACAAAATATATTCGATAGAATGAAACTGATTAGCAGTATGAAGAAGTCCAAGAAGGAAAGCATCGACAGTCAGAAGGACCCGGAAGCCGCTCTTCATGAACGAGAGAAACATGCGGCCAAAAAGAAACACGATGAAGAAAAGCGTTTGGAGGATGAACTGGAGTACAATCGATTCCCGACTATAATGGTACCAAATTTATAAGAGTCATTGCTTTAATTTTTCGGCGTGACTTTTCTCTACTACTAGGGTGACCACCCTATATGGAATACCCTGACGGGATTTGCAGTGTGTTTCGCTGAATTTGAATTAATTGAAGTATCTTTTCAAATTCACGCAGGGTTGGTACTTTGATGGATTCGTAAGGGAGCAGTTCGGGCTCAAAGAGCAATGGGCAATTTACTTCAACGATTTACAAGATGAAATCGAAGCAGTTGAAGAATTTGAAAATGAAGAGACGTTCACCGAGCAAGCTCGTAGAAATTTTTGGCCACCGGTTTACCATGGCTCCGTGTTTCGCACGCGAGGAATTTACTTGGATTTCAAGGAAGTGATCAAAGACCCTCCGAGAACCCCACCCGAGATCAATTTTGATCATGACCGAGCCTTAATCAGCGTTGTCGACCCTCCACCCGATGAGGATGATCTTCCAAGCATTGCAACGACTGTTGGAGCTGAAGAAAGTTACGGAGATGTTGAAGTATTTTCAGGTAAGATGACCTTAAAATATTTAGACAACTTTCATACCAGGTACGCCGATACTGGTCAAACAGAAAGTGAAGAAATATTTTTATTTATTGCGGCAGTATGACCAAGTAGGAAACCATTGCCAAATTATGTCGGTACAAAAATAATAGTTTTTTTTTCAGGTGATGGAAGAAAAATTCGTGTCCAAATCGCAGACAAGGATCGTTTTTATTTTGACGACTTGGCTGGAGACTTTTTGCCTCGTACAGAAGGGATTGAAGTATATTTCGATCACGAACTTCATGTTTGGAGGAAAATTATTGGACTGCGAAAAACGCCTTACAGTTATTATTTTGATATAATCGAAGGAAAGTTCAAGTACAGAGATCGGAGTCAATCTGATGATTACACTTGGGATGAAAAAAACAATGTTTGGAAGAAGAAGAATCAAATTGGATTTCAACCGAAGAAAGAAACCAAAGGAATCGAGGATTACTATTTTGATGAGGTTGACGGAACTTGGAATCTAATAGGAACGGGGAATCCAAATGTTGTAGATTTCCCAATGGGGGGAAGAAAAGTACGAAAGAGAGGGCGTGCTGGGTCTGGAAAAGGGCCTGAAGAATTTTATTACGATGGAGCCAGTTCCACCGTCAAACCAAAAGAAGCTAATAAGCTGAAGGACTATGAATACGATCCATGGGTCAATATTTGGCGTCTTAAAGGTAAAGAACATCTTTTTATAATTTCGTTGTGTGGGGGGTTCGATACCATCGGACGGATGTCTGCTGGTGTGAATTGACTTTTTCAAAGCCCAGTTTTTCCCTAGAGGCATCCTAGAAAGCTAAAATTCAATTAATATAAAGCCCGTACGTGGTATCGCTGTGGAAATGCATTCGCTTGTCATTTCGCTACCTGGATGGTCGATTCCCTCGGATTGAGAATTTTATTGTGCCTACTTCATAAATGTTTTTCTAACGGAGTTTGTCCTACTACTAGAGGTACTTGGTACTTTGTGCCAAATTAAGAGCAACCCAGTCTCTACGAGATTTTACACGGCAATGGTTGATCAGCATTTAAACAGATAAAATTGAGTCCTTATGGCGAGAAATGTTGTTATTCTTACCTTACACTGGAATTAGGGCTCGGACGGTCCGGTCCTGAGGCAGGACCGGGACCGGACCGGACCGTCCTGAGGCTAGGACCGGGACCGGAC
>JAQGCA010003110.1:0-12429 GCA_034698945.1 Protaphorura quadriocellata | reverse complement strand
ATCCCTGGCCAACCTAACGGACAATGCTCGCAACATTTTTTCGTACGACTTCTTCTTAGTTTACAACTATTTTATTATTGATTCACGTAGCTGATTCTTATTCATATAAAACCCACGATTACTAAAACATTCGACGAGTTTTAGTACATTAACCACAATTTATGAAATGATATTATTACCATAAACTGCATAATAACGCAATGACATTTTAAGAAATATTAAGTAAAATATGTCTAAATTAAGTGGGCATAAAAATGCGTACGACCTAGCTGTCATTAAAATTATAGTCTCTGAAAATGCACAAGGACTTTTAGTATAACATGGATTTCTCCATCCGATTATCCATGACTTTATGTCCTAGTTATATTTACGACATATTCCTTTGAAATGAGCATGAACTTGAAATTTATGTGAATTACGTGAGTCATTAGGGGTAAACTTCGTAGTATACTTAAAAGTCAAGAGTCATAAAAGACACATTTCCTTGAAACGTAACCATAACAAATATGACCTGATTCTACCAAATATCAGCCGTTCATAAAGAGATACGCAAAGTATTCACGGACCATTCATTCCTTACCCAGAGACCCAGCAATGAACTGCTCATAGTCCATCACATTAGATATATTTTTTTAAATATTAAAAATGAAACGAATTTTCACTATTTCAACAGTTTTCTTAATTTATTTCCTTGGAACCGGTTCCAGTGCAGTGCCTGAAAATGACGGTTTCCTGAACGTGACCTGTACTCAAGCTGAAGATTGTGACTTGACCCAAGGACTGAAATTAGCATGCTGGTACAACGTGAACAAGTGCAAGTGTCAGAATACAATCAGTTCTGATTTCAATTTGCAATTCGAGAATGGTCAATGTTTAATGTCAAAATATGGACCTTGTGGTGTCAAAGGTCAACTAGCCGTCGCATGTCGAGACGGATTTACCTGTATTGACAATCACTGCCTTGACCCAGATAATAAAAGCCCCGAAGCCGTGAAGTTTACTCCATACCCATTTTTAGAGTCCAGTTGTTTAAATGACGGGTGTAAATTTTCTGATGATTTGCAATTATCTTGTGGGTATCTCCCAGACCGTTGTGTTTGCAAACAACCTTATATGGCAGATGCTTCGAGTCCATTTTGGGACATCAGAAGTTATGATGGAGCCAAAAATTGTTCGGTTGGGAAATTCGGGCCCTGTGGAAAAAAGAATGGGATTCGGATTGACTGTCATGGACCTGGGATCAGTTGTGTGAACGGTATGTGTTTAGATCCAAAACACCCGATTTCGGATGTGAATGAGAGTTGTGCGTCCGAGAAGAATTGCCGCGAAGGATTAATTTGTTCATTGGACAATGTTTGTATTAAGCGATTTTCATTACCGGTGGGGAAAATCTGTGGAGCGTCAGATCATTGTTTGAAGGAACTTCAGTGTTCCCGAGCCCCAGATGCTGGGCCATGGAGTTTTGCATTTTGTAGTGAGAAGGGTTTGAAATTTTAAATCCGTGTTCACATTCATATCAGGATTATTAATTATCTCGTGATGCTTAACTGTGTACTTCAAGCCATTAAAATATGTCAGTAAATTTATTGCATACTAATTTTTATTATGAAATGTACGTATACATAAATACGCATAAATATGTGCTTCACGAACTAAAAGGACAAAGGACTGTGGAGACGATAAAAATACCATTACTGAAAGAATTAAATATTCATTCGTTGAATTGTTGGCCACTATTTATTTTTCTCTCTACACTTTCTTGTTTGAATGCATCCGTCGAGTTCAAAAATAACTTCCTATTACGACTGCAATTAAATGGGATAGAAATGTTTCTAAATTACCAGTACAAACTGTTTTCTATTGATGTATAATACACTATCGTATGTTAACTTGAATGGATAGAAGGGTAGCTATCCGGGCGGCCATGCAGATCAATGCATCACGAACTACGTCTTTAATTCGGTTGGGATTACTTTGGTGTCTTCCGGAAGAGTTTTCTTTTCAAAGCCTTTTTAAAACCCTCAATGGCTCCAACAGTACAGCTTAAGGTAATTTCCCAAATCCGATGTCTCGTTTCAAAGAGAAAGCAAAGCTTGCTGACGGCAATCAATGATCCACAAATGTAAGAAAATGTTGTCAGCTTCCCGGATAAATTCAACGGTTTAAAGTCAAATTCCCCTCTTGAAGCGAGAATCGATTCTTTCCTCTTGGCTTGGGAAATATGTTCGAAGGAATCCAAATTACCAAACCAATGTTGTAAATATCCAAACTCGAGAAATTTTGTGATAGTTTTTACCAACGTTTGAGAATGGCGATCTGCAAATTCCCAACTCATCGGATAGGATTTGTGAGCATGTAAGGTTGGTGAACATTTTATTCTGCCGTCGATAACAGAGTACAAGAAATTGATATAAGTCTCCACGGAGTCTCCAGAAATTTCGACAGTTGCTTTTGATTTGGTGACCGACCACATATCCCCAAAAGGTGTAGGTCGTCCAGGAGTGAAAATAAAACTGTCGTTGAGTTTGCCAATGATATTTGAACTCTTAAAATATGATTCGTATTGCAGCCGAGCATTTTTGACAGCTATGTCCATACGTCCTGGTACCCCAATCGGAATCTTGTAGCCCCTTAGGATAAGTTCCCTTAAATCCGAAGCAGCTTTGGTGTCTGCTTCCCTTATAGTCAGGCTGGTGATGACCCCTTCGTAAGCACCTGAGATGACAATCGCCAATAAGATTAATAACAACAAGAGTTTGTTCAATTTCGTGATAACCGATTGGCGTAAAAGAATCGCCGCAAAATTCAACATAGCACACGTCATATTCCTAGACCCGATGAGGACACCAATAGTGAAAGAGATGATAATGCAGATCCAATTAGGTGTATCAAAAGGTATCAGCCAAAGGTCAACCCCGAAATACTTTTGACCTCTCCTGTCACAGTAGACATGTTTAGTTACTGACCACTTTCGAATGAAGCAAACGCTTCGGATTTGCCGATTGCATTTGACAGCAGCATCCGCATTTGAAATCGCACTTCCAGAGCTCTCTGGTGTCATACGGTGCAGACGGTTCTCCAGGGTGCTCCACAGGCGTGGAACAATTGTGAAGTTTACTATTTGTGCCAAGTTTTCTAATACCCTGTCGTATGGGTCACATCTTAGTCCAGAACTTCTATAATAATTAACTTGGTACAAAGGGTTTCGGCAAATTTGACGATTCTTCACAGGATCTGTCGCCTTGAAATTGTGGAAAGTCGTAACGGCCTTATATAAATGGCTGTTGTACAATTTCAGTTGTTCCCACCTTATTATTGCATTATCGGGGTTCCGTAATGGCTTCAGCTTCTGACCCTTTCGACAAAGGTGACATAAGAGGGAGAGTTGACCAGAATAGATAGTGTAGAAGTAAATCTTAGCATTGAACCGTTTCAGCTGGACCAAAAAGTTGTCACTAGTAGCAAAGGTCTCTTCCACACTGGAAATAAAGATTGCTGTTGAATCCGGAGAAAATCCCCATGTTGTATTCAAGAAATAGTACGTTATATCCGAGGAAGTATCGATTTTGTCATAAGACCGTGACGGAAGAATCGCAAAGTGAACGCCACATTTCTCCTGAAAGTTCATTGGTGGTGTTCGAGTGTACGAACTACTGGTACTCTGGTAGCTGACACTTGACGAGACTTCCCATAACTGACCAAATTGATTCTTCAGAATGAATTGTTCGGTTACAGCAAAATCTCCGAAATCCGTTGCGTAAAAAGTGCAGCCGAGAAAGGATTTGAATTCCAGTGAGTTTATGCAATCCACTCTATATAATGGAAATAAGAACAATGAACCAAAAAATTTAAGAAGTGCGATGAAAATGGCCATGGTTTCGTGAGGTAATGGAATAGGCTATTGTCCTCAGCGTTCGACAATTCCTACTGAAGAATTTTTCTATCTAGTTTCCCTATTATCCGAACTGGTACAAATATTTGCTTAGTGTTGTTTTCCGTGCTACCCCGAAAACCTTGGAACATCCCCAGCGATATGACATTTCAATTTGTCCTTACCTTGGAAAAGATTCCAAACAAAAGGACGAAATATTTACGCAATCATTTGTTTACACAATTAATTATTTAGAGCTCTCGTGTCTCGTGTGAACATGCAAGCAGCGGACCAATGTATTGCACTGCAAGTGTTGGAAGTAAGAATGTGCTTGGATAGTCATTTTACTTTCAATGTGCTCCTATAGGAATTTCTCGTCTGATAATAATCCAAGCATTTGTTCTTGAAAATTAAAATTATTATGTTCATGTCAAAGAAAAATGATGAAGTTTATGTAGGAATGAAATCTTTGGAGCTAACTGCCATCTAATATTTAATACTTCTTGAGAATTATTTGTTCGAATATCTACTGGTGCAGAACTACGACACTTAATTCAGCCAAATCAGTTCGGCACAGTTTCGTTCGTTTGAAAGTTGAGTGTCGGTTCATTTTATTTAAGTGATACAATACAACACAACTTCTGCGACTTTAACGTTTCCCTCGTTAGGGACACGGAAAAATTTTAGTGAAGTAAAACCTTTTCAAAGTATCCCTCCATACATTGCCAGTTAGTAAGGATCAAACCCACAACCTAGCGACATGACGACGGGTGTGGTCTATATAGATTGACAAATGCTCGTGTTCCTTCACTGATTGAGTATGACCGATATTTCATTAGAATGTTCAAAAGAGCTTCTCCCTGAGTTTATTCCACACATTCCGTTTGCACACAAATAAAATAAATATAAAAACTGCTTTGAACGAAAGAGCTACATCGTAGGTAATAAACATGAGTGCGAACGCCCTCTGACTTGAAATAGCTTTACGCCCCATGGCCGCCAATGTCAGTATAGGAATCAACTCCAGCATCCATAACACTCCCAGAAGTCTGAATTGTACGAAAAGCTTCATCGAAACAGCGCCACTGTTATACGATTAATATTTTAGCTCAAAATCTATTTCTATGGTATGATTAAGAAAGCGCGACTCCATTTACGCTTACATATTTGGAGTGCAACCACTACAGTGTGATGACGCCACTTTGGTTTCATTCAAGCGATGTCGAATTATATAGAATATTCGGAAGAATAGTACTGTGTCAACGACTTGAAGACATCCAATTGGTACATAGTAAAAATATAATGTCCACATAGGTGGCACGCTGTTTGGGTTGCATATACTCCTCTTGGTTAGTTTAAATGAAAAGTCGATACTGAAAAAAAAATATAAAATTGTATTCATTATGTACAGAGCGTTCACGAAAAAGCAGTCAATTGTTTGGTCGCGTTTTCACAAGGATACAAGAATTTAAGTACAGCCACGACAGAATTTCTAATCAACACGATTATTGATTTCATGAACAGTTAAGTGTAAACAAAGGGTAACATTTATTATTTGAACGACTATTAAATTTCAGTGAACACCACGAGCATTTACTTTATGAAACTAAACGAATTGAAATTAAACCAGTTTGACTTTGATGGGACTGACCACAACATAAATTCTTGTATCCATGCGAAAATTCGACCAAACAATTGACCGCTATTTCGAAGAAAGTTGATTTTCACTTCAAATTCTGTTGGAGTTGATCCTCCAAATCCGTTGGCAGTGACAAATCGACATTTTTCAGTCGGACAATATCTCAAAAAATTTACAAGCATATAGCCATAAATATAGTATTGGTGGATTTTTCAGGCCATACTGGGCGTCCGGTATTTACATTATAGTCAGTTGGGCGTATTTTAGCTGATAAACCATTTTAACAAATTTTTCAATTTTTAATTGGTAATTTTTTAATTGAAAAATTTTCAAAATTTTCAATTAGCAAAAAGACCTCGTTATGTTGCTTGGCGTATCGGTTTTAAGCCGAACGGCTTCCTAGATACTTTATAACATTCTGCACAAAATTCATATCTCAAACTTTCTCTGACCGTCCGACCCCACTTCTTCTAAATTGACGTATCAACTTACCTTGTACTCAATACAATACGAATGGTTGACAGTACCAGTGGAGTCCCAATACAGAAAATGGCGTAGCAAGAGTACCTCTTCCAGCACGGTTTATCTGAGGTCAAATATGACGACGTTGTCCGGAATACCCTATGGTACAAATATTAAGGTAAGAATGGATAATTAGGCCGACATTGGTATGAGTGTACAGTATGCCACACCCCTTGGCCCTTAAATACAATAGGTGTGCGATCCTCGGTTGGTACATGCCCACTAAGTGGTTGTTGGGGCTGATTGACACACCTTATCAAATTGGGGCATGTTAGCCCATTTCCATAAGAAATCAAATTCGCCGAACACATTATGACGTTAGTTACAATAAATAGTATTAGGATTTAAGACTAATTTTTATACCTGAAAGTTCGCCAAACGTAGAACAGCATGGAAGTAAACCAGAAGAAAGTTGACACAGACCAAAAGTACCTCAGAATACCTACGAAAAATTGAGTTGTTAATTTTCAAGCGAATGAAAAGGAATACCGTATTTCCTCTATTAGAACAGGGGGGTTTTATTCAATGAATCCTACGCTTTCTCCACTCTCTCCGTAAGGTTGCATGGAAAGTGGAGAATATGCACGAGTTGTAATGGAGAGACAAATACGGTATGCGATGCGACCACACTTGTCGTACCACTTGTTAGGCAGTAAGTATACTGATACTTTGCTGGAAACATTTGAAGCAAAGGCTTCCTCCACAACTGGGATGAAGATGTGAATATTTGAGAAACCATGGATGTCAATAGAAATGAAAACTGAATCCAATTGTACAGTCGTTGCGTCTCCCAGAGGATTAGAAAAACCGCACAAGCAAGAAAAGTGAATGACGCTGAGGAGAGCAATATTATCGAGAACACTGGGAGATGCCATTCCTGAATACCAAAGTACAGCAAATTAGCCTAGCTGACCCTACGTGTCACAATATATTTCAACCTTACCTGATACAGGTCAGGAAGCACGATCGTCGTATTCACTGTTACGGTTTCTAAACAGTCCAGACAGAACAGAGCCGTTCATAACAAATGCCCACCATTTACATAAGCTAGACTCTAAAAGTAATGTGTACATTTTACGAGACTTAAATGATTTATAAGAAATATCTCAGCTTTGTCTGGTCATCCAGACTTAGTTGGGATGCACACAGGGAGGACATGTCTTATGAACCACCCTGTGCATAAATTTATTATGAACAAGAGATACTTAAAAAAATTACCATTCTGCTCCATTCTCCTGTGTATTCCTTACACCAAATATGTCGAAGTTGTTGTGTAATTTATATTAGGTAACATTGTTGAATTTGTGATTTGTTCGCCGAATTTCCGTCAAAGTTAATAAAAATTAAAATATGATGGCACAAGCCACGTCGTACAATTGTGTTTAGCAGGTGTAATTTTGGGCTGAATATTGTTAGTCCAGTTTAACTATGACTTTCAAAGAGACACGCAGATGAGTCACCACCACGCACAACTAAAACACATTTCATTTATATGAGATAAAGCATTCAACGTTTATAATTAAATTTTCTTACTTGACAGTTATTGATGTACAAAAGTTTCTTCATTAACGTGAATCATGATCGTTAATGCCAGACAAGTGTGCGCATTAACCAAATAGTCCGATTCACAGTAAGATCGATAGTAAAGGAACCTTACCAGAATTGGGCCGAATTAGAATTCCGAAATTTATAAGCAGTCATTTCTTTCTTCTTAAAGACCAAGACCGTCACTAGTCAACTTGCAACATCAACATCAACATCTTAACTTGGTACAAGTTATCCCATTGTACCTACTACTCCCAAGACTATACTTTACCAATAAAGTCTTCTATTATAACTGATGCTGACTCGGAAACCGTGTCAGATAGCTTGAGCTTTGAAAATGCATAGCTAGGTCTTAAAGAGCATGTCCGACCTGGTAATATACTTCATTAAGTGTCAGTTCACATACTAACTCGAGCTACATAAGGTTATTTTTGTATTCTATTAAAATATCAATTGATCCTGTGAAAAATTGGTGCAAGTTTATCTGAACCATTTTGTTTATAAAGTCTACCACTCTGTCATCGCCGGCAACGAAAATGACTTTACTCAAAAAACACTGATCCGATACGAGAAGAGCAAATGAGTTTGAATAACCAAATTAGCTGAACCAGTTTGAAGCAGTTATATTCATTCATAATTCCTGTAAAAATAACTTTATTTTTTCACTGTCGGTGGACTCGACGGTCTACGAGCCACAAAAAAACGTTGCAGATAGGGCAGTACATTTCAGAGCGCTTGGAAACGGACGTCATGCTGTGTTAGGGCATAGTATTCGCTCTTGTAGAACCCGGTCTCCATTAAAACTCAGGTATTTCTCTACTTTTTCTATGGAGAAAGTGGAAAAAGCGACTGACTTGGAGACAGATTTTTTTTTAAATAGAACCCCGGGGTCTCAATAAAATAAATGTAGTACCTTAGATTCTTGGCGGCCGGCTTCCTTCGTGAAGCAAGTCCTTAACTCGCCTTATAGTAGACCAGTACGACTTACTTCATCAATATTCATTTGTAGTGGACTACGGAACAAAATTATGAGAGTCCAAACTTTTAAACGTACATATAATTCGATATTACTTGTGAACCTCCTTTTTAACTTTCCGTTCCTCGGAAATTAAACAAAATCAGAGGGTAAAGAATTGCAAGCTTGAGTTTCCAATTGGACCTAAATTACATATCATTACTAATTATCGATTCATAAGTGTCATTCCAGAAGTACGTTATTTCTCGCAGACTATTGACTGAAAGCGATGTTCATACGATGTGCGCCATAACTTTTAACCACTTCTGTATCCTATCCTGGGGAACATCAAACAAGTTGGGCATGCATTTTGTAGTCTTATTTTTGATCCGGCGAGCCATCGCGAGTCCGAAATCGAGTGTGCTCATTCTTTCAGCAGAAAAGTTTTATTTCCCTGGTGTCACCGAATTGATGATTCTCCTTGTCTATTGTGTTTGTGTGAGCAAATGTGAGTACACATTAATGCAACCTCTATAATTATTCGTGAAGTAGTTTAGGGAATGATGGGGTTCGATATATCTTTACTATACATAACTACAATGGGTAAATTAAATTTTGACAATATCATACGATTCAAAAATGCCATTTTGTAGAACGGGTTCTATATACAAATACAACCTGGTTTTACAAAACCTTTACGGGTTTCCTATTTCACTCTTCCCATAATATTAAAATTGTTGATAAAGAATTAAATATTATCGGCGAATTCAGAAAACATTCAGATTGCATTTAAATGGCACAAAGTTAACTAATGTCTACGGATCGACAGAAATAGTAGTAGCATATTATGGAGAAATAAGGATTCGGACCGGCCTATATTAATACCTAATATTTCAGCCTTGCAAGAAATGCGTACAATATCCTTGGACACAATTGCAAATTCTCTATATAATTGTAAAAAAAAGTAGTTCAGCTTTCGTAATAATGGGTTTCAATATTTCATTGGTAATATTGACATACCTATTATCAAACAAGGCCCATTTATGATGTATCAATGTTAACTTGTAATTGTCTATGGTTTACTCGTGTGTCTATAAATAAATAAATAATTATTCTTAACATGAAGGTCACTCTAAATAGTATGAAGTTACCGAATGACATAATTTGTACGTATTAGTGTTTTCCGACTGCAAAAATACAGAAGGTGAAGGTAACGTGACATACAGGCTCTTCTCGTGTTTAGCGCTTGAGTGCATAAATCCTATCGTAATATCAGGTCGAGAAGCCATTTCTCTTCCTAATTTCCGGGCATGATCTCAAGAGATGCATTCCTTTCGATTTATTATAAAAAAAATCTCACAGATGAGAGCCTTCGCCGTTTTGGGATAGAAATTACAATTTCTTTCAAACTTAGTTAATATATTCAAATTGTAGACAACAGAAGAGGAAACAAAAATTCAGGACACGTTTTTCAAATGAATAATGTTTCCTAGTTTGTGTTTGGCTTGAATGAGGGTCAAAATGGCATGTGGATTTGCCTGAATTAGTGTTCTCGTTTTATTTAGTTCACGCACATTTTGAAGAAATCTTAAATAATTATTACCCAAAAGAATTTTGTAGTTCTCTCAATAAGAAAGTAAAATTGACGTAATCTGTCACATGTGGACGTCTCGAGTCTGGAACTGATTCTGGGTTACCTTCTTAATTCAACCATGTCAGGAGTGTTATAGACAATTAATAATTAAGTAATACCCTTTCTGGAAAATAATTGCTAGACCTTGGGAATGACATTGATTGATACAAGAATGCCGGAAAATAAAGAAATGCTGTTCAAATTCTAGCATATAACTGGCTGAACTAATTAATTCTTCTCAGTCTGCATACTTTCGCCAACATGTTGACCAAGGGTGAGGCAGAAATTGTCAACTTCTTTCTTCGACATTGTTGTAAGCTTTGTCCTGCCCCATTGGACTGGGATCACAAATTTAACAGCGCTGGTCCAACTACATCAAAATTTAAACGAATCTGGTGCTTGGTTAATTTAGTCGTGTCATTCCTGTACCTAATTTTTTCCCTTTCACGGTCATCAGTCACTCTCGCAAAATACCGGCTGTCAGGAAATTTCAATGATGCGGTATTCCATCTTCTACTCATTTTGTTCCATTCATCCATTTGCATTTTCCAGTTGTCGTCCTACATGTACATGGAAGACATTATATGGCTATACTCAACGCGACGATGTCGTTCAACGGGAAGTTCGGTAAGTCAGTTGTAGGTGCCAGGTGCGGATGAAGTGTTCGAATATTATAATATCGTTTAATTGTCTATTCAGGCATCATCCATTTGGGAAGAGAATTCTTGGAAGCTAATCTCCGGGAAACGTGTCTTCGGTTTTTGTTTTGGCTGTCATTCGTCGCCTCTATAGTCAAAATCATGTCTTTCATGGCGATGTCCGAGCACCCTTCCCATTTATACTCGGTTGTAATATCAAATTTAAAAAACTATCCCATGTTTTTTATTTCATTCATTTTCGAAAGTTGGGTGACTTTGGTCTCAGCAATTGCTATGTTTACAATGCATTATCTCGTCCTGTTCGTTTACACATGTGGTCCAAATTTTTGGCTCAGGTAAATTTCTTTTGCCTGTGTCTATTGTAAACTTACTTACAGGGTGGATCATAAAAGTTTGGTCTCCACAACACAGATACCCAGACACAATAAGTCTAAGTTTGAAATCCTGGATTCATGCATGATGCGCATCTGGCACAGATTTAAAACAGCTTTCGATTTCTACAACATAAGCCGGAAGATCGAGAATGTGACTTCCTAATCGTGTGATGATAGTCGTAATCTGTATGCGCTATGTTTGTAAATCTGTAGTGTTTGCGTCGATTTTCTATGAAATCGGAAGCCAGAGCATTGTCTCTTGGCGGTTTAGATTTTGAGAGTTCATAGTTCCATGAATCCGCCTAGAATTGCAGAAAGGAGAGACTATCTCTGATTATCTCGCACTATCCCACATGGGGACCGACAGTTTCTGAACCACCCTGTTGATTGTCAAAGTGCAGTAGCACAAATAATATTTCCCTTTTTTCCAGATATGATTGGCCAGAAGGTTCGACACCAGCATCATTCAATGCCTATAAGACCATGTACATTCTGAACACGGTTTTCAACAATACTTTCTCAAGAGTATTCACCCCATTGATAAAATTTGAATTTGGAATCTGTTCAATGATCTGCGTCTCTATTTCTGTTCAACTCGGAAGTAAGATTCACATCTTTGCACACATGTTCGCAGGAATTTTGGTACCGGGTGCGACTTTATTTTTGATTGGTGGGACTTATGTCATGTCAAATAGTTATACAGGGCAGTCTCGTCACAGGGAAAGACTATAAGGTCTGTGTAGCTCAGTGGTAGAGCAGTGGAGGCTAAATCCGAAGGTCGCAGGCTCAATACCTGCCACAGCCCGAATTTTTTTTCACCTGTGACGTTGTACATGAACTAAGGGGTTGAACTTGGAATTTGAGACGTGTAGTCACCCAGAATTTATTTAATGTTAACTTTTAAAGGGAGACAAAAAATAAACAAGAACTTCCGCATTTGTTTTTGGTTAAATCCCGAGGAGAAGCACATCACAAGGTCAATTATTTTCAATCAATCAATCAATTAAATCAATCACAAAAATATTTTGTGATATGATTATGATCCTAGTGAAGCATGAAGTGCGTAAATCGATGTTCACAGCATTTAGGAAATGCATTTTGTCTAACTATTTATCTATTACAATTGGCTGTTTTTCGTCATTTATAATTCAAAGTTTAGGTTAAGAGTCGGAATCAATTGTCACCTACTGATAATTCAATAATTCATCTTTGATGTTTTTGTTGTGTGGGC
>JAQGCA010003109.1:0-12429 GCA_034698945.1 Protaphorura quadriocellata | reverse complement strand
GTGCTTTCTGAAAATTTTGAGCCATGGTTCGAGATTTTTTGAACAAGTCAATTTTGCCATGAATTTTCGATTTTTCCAAAAACACCCGGAAATGAGATTTTGAGACAAAATCGATTTGTTCAGAAAATGTCATACCATGGCTCAAAATTTTCAGAAAGCACTTGAGAATGTGGTGGTGAAGTTTGTTTTTCGAATTTTTGAAGTTTTCATGGCTATTCAGACGGAAGACCGTGAAAAAGCGGCTGGAAAACGGTGAAAACCCGATTTTTTCTCTTGCAGCGCGCGCTGCACGCGAACGCGGCGCGCAACGGGGCCCAAATGATATGTCAGAGATAGCATTTGAGCTGATCTTTCCAGCGACGTAATGGGTGGTTCGGTGCCTATCAGGTTATTGCCGTAGAGGGGGGGACAATGCATATTAAACACCCTGTACTGAAGTATTTAAATACTTCGGAATGATTTCAAATCACTTTAAATGGTCTTGAAAATTAGGAATGCGATCAATGATTTATGACTATATAACTACTATATTATAACAAAATATTTATTATACACAATTGTTAACATTAAGTTATTAGGGTGTAATTTTTTTATTGTAATTAATTTAATTCGAAAGTAATTGACCCAAGTCTGATGGTAATATTTTTTGAAATGTTTTCGCTTAATTCCTGCTCTTGTAATTTAAATAGTCTTATAATAAAATTTAAACCTATTCAGTATTAAAATCAAATCGTGTAGAAATTTGAAAATAATTGAATAATTTGTGTACAAGATTTGATCAATTCTCTGTCATATGTCATTCGGTTTCGTGTAATATTAAGTAATTTTTTAATTACCGTAAATTCTCTAATACACAGAACCTCGGGGATTGGAAAATTGTATACTCTCCATTGGAGACCGTGTTCTATTTTCAATAATCAGAAAATTAGACCGGTTTGTATTAAAGATAGTTTTAGTAATCATAATCTTGGTTTTTACGCTATTAGAGTTTTTTAGCTCTAATTATATTGTAATTAACGTATTTTTTAGATAATTGTTCGAAATTTTATTGGTAAAACTATATTATTAGTTGTTCTGAGACTCTGTGTATCTGTCATGGTTCTACTCTACATTTTCTTGGTCATCCAATTCTCTTAAACTGGTATTCAAATTTTAAATGGAAAAATATTTTTCAGTTTGGAAATAACGTACTTCTGTTACAGTCCTTTTGAAGGATTCCACATCTTCAATCTATTTATTAACCACATCGTGCGTTCTCATTAATTTGTCTCACAGGACAATCAAAAGATAGATATTAATATTTTTCATGAGGATTTAACATTTCTTATCCAGAAGGAACAAAATTAAGTAGAAAAACGATCCCTATATCTAGAGGTTGAGATTAGTTCAATATTGTTTAACATTTCTTGGTCACTCATTAAGCACTATTTTTAGTATTTCCTTCAATGAAGAATTCAAAAGTGACGTCAGGATCTCGTGTCTCGCGTCCAACCAAGTCATTGATCAAATTGTCATCCACTCTCCATTCTAATTGGTAAGAACTGACCGTCATTTTAACATTCCGTTCAATCCGGAGGAAACCTTCGGAGTCCTTGCTGGACAAAAAGGATTTGACCGCTTGACACACTTTGACCTCTCCAGTTCTTTGTTTCTGAGACCATATTTGTTTCCCTTCGTGCCGAACCTTCAATGTGACCCAGAAGTCTTCGGAAATTAAATCGTGGACCTTCCAGTACGCAGCTTGGACTCGGAGTGAAGAATGGGGCGGTTTGAAAAGACTCAATTCCCTGTTCAAAAATTCACTCGATTATACTGGAGTTCGTTGTGCCTTATCACTCAATTATTACAATTATTTCTAAAAGTCACGATTCCATCTAGTCTCAAAACTTTGAGAAATATTCAAATCGTTAGTTGTGGTTAGAGAGATGTAATTGGACGTACCAGGTCCCGTCATAAACTTTTGACTCGAAGTTGACCTCAATCGGGTCAGGTCTGAAAGGCTTGTCCAATTTATTCCGAAAATAAACAAAATCCAGAAATCCGGAGTACTTCCACGTATGAGTAAAATTCTGTTTCTCAGCAGAGTCCTATATCCACAACAATAATCTTTCAAAATATAGTCATAAGATAAAGTTAAGATCGAGACAATTACCTCAGCGCGATCATTTCTAGATAATTCCATTTCTGCGATTACGCCAGGTATTTCAAAATTTACTCAAAACTTCGAGAGTTTTTTGAACTCACAGTCAAAGCTAAATACACAAAAATTCGTTGGCCTGAACTCGGAATTTTGTTATTTTTTTTCAAACATTTAAAGATTCCATAGTGATTTCGGGCGTATTGCAATAATGGTCGGGAAAATAAACTAAAATTCCTACCAATCAAATTATATTAAAATTAAAATCACTCGGCCATGATAATCTACAATAACCTACTCACATCGATTACATCTACAGATTTGATATAAGGAAATGTCTATATTGAGTTGAAAAATAGAGAACAAAGATCCCACCCATTGAAAATTCCACTGTTCAATTTATTTTTGTACTTGTATTTGTTCACAATTCAATGTCTACGGAGTATTCTGTTGAGAAAAATATTAAGAATGGTGAGAGATTATAGTGAACAAGTGAAACATGAAGGGTCTATTGACCATAGCTAGTAACAATTGAGTTGTAAGCAGTCATGAGAAGCACTTGAGCCTTAATTAAATGTAAGGATGGTGGAGCGATTTTTTGTTGAAGAGCTTCAATGGCGTCCACGATGAGAGGGACAGCATCCACCGGGTTCTTTTCACCCATCAAATCCGTAGCTTTCAGGAGAATATTTTCATACTTTTGAACTTCCTTCTTGAGAGTCGAAAGAGTGAAAACTTGCTTGCAGTTCCCACATTCCAGAAAGTCCTCTTTGTCTTCTGCTTCCTTGTTGACTTTTGTAAGGAAGGACTTGCGAGACCTGGCGTTCTCTTCAAAGGTGAACTTGTCCGAGCATTGGGGGCAGTTGTATTGAATTTCTTGACTCATTTCATCCAAAATTGGCCAATTAAACTCACACGCAACGCACTCACATTTGAAATTAAAATTGTATCCCAAGTGTTCGCGACGGTATTGGATTCCGAATGTGGAATATTTGCAACCGTAGGAAAGTGTCAACTCTTCTCCTGCCTTTAGATACCGGCTTGTAATAATTGCTATTTTTCCATTCATGAGGGCTACTCTGAAGGCCGTTGGATCACATGAGTGACATAAGATGCTTGTCAGAGAATACAAACCCGTCAATCCAGCACAGTTATCTCTTATTTTATCCATTACATCCGATTCCGGCGTTGTCTGAGATTTCCTACCCTTCTTGGCATCACCATACTTCCAAACGGACAAAGCATTGAATGGAAAGCTGACACCATGATGAAGAATACTGGAGGCAATGAATTTGAGAAAACTTGACTTCCGCTTCGGCTTAATCTTTTCAAAGAAATCCGTTTGAGCATCCAGAAGATTTGTAACAGCGTAAGAATACCAAGTCTGCATCTCCAGACGCTCTTCTGAATGAGACTCCAAATGGAATACTTGATAGTAGGAGTCTGACTCATACATCCCATTCCTTGGATTGAAGCCCTTGATCTCTTTTCCTTTTGTGCCTTTGCTCTTTGATTCCTGTTTGTACATTTTGTACATGGTGTCCGGTCCTGCCTTGACCACTGCACGAAATCCCATTTCCACGCTGTCCGGAAGATTCACGGCATGAAAATAGCTTAAGCAAGAGCATTCGTACTGGTGTACCCCATCATAGTCAGCCAATCGACAGGTCTCAGAACAGTAAGGTGCCTATGGGTCAAAATAATTGAAAATTATTGACAATGATGAACATATCTTTAACTCTGCTCACGAATTTCCAATTTTTAGTGTAAATTATACTAAATTGTGACACATCTGCAAAAAATCTGACCAATAAATTCAATTATACGATTCTAGCGGTGGTGAGCCAAATTTTGGGAAGATATAACGTTAATTTCACTTACAAAGACACATGAAGGACATGGAGTCAAGTCGGTTGTTTTCTTGAAACAATAGGCACAGTGCTTAAGTTCCCACTTCAAGGAATCCGCCAAAAGACTGACAAACGGTTCCTCTACAATGACAGTTGTTCCTAAGGGACGATAAACACAATCCATGAATTATTTATAACTTATATGAATTTAATATATTAACATTATTATATATTTTAATAATTAATTTTACTCCATAACCTACCCGGTCGCACATCCTGAGTGACAACGACAGTTCGACCCTTGTAAGGATGAACCTTAATCGCAATATAATTTCCCCCGCAAGGAATCCTCGGATTTCGACCTCCATGGATGCTAAAAAGAACGTCATCACAGTACAACTGACGCTTTTCAGTCTCTGGATCCAATTTGTTCTCATGACGGAGTGGCTTCAAGCAAGATGGAATTTTTCGGTCGTGGATTTCTGATGCTTCGGTGTTACCGTCAGAGAAATGTGGAGCTGGTGGTAGTGAGAGCAGAACACCGTTGGATTCAAGATCAGTCAGGGCATGGATAAATACGGCACGGTTGGCGCAGATCTTTGTCAATGACTCCTCCCAATCATTCGGTGCGAATAATATAGCCAAGTTTGAACACCGGATGGCCATCTCATGATTGGACTTCTTGTAAAACGCAAGAGCCATTTGCTTCAGAGTCAGTGCGGTAGGAGCATTCTTGGCGAGAACTAAAAAAAAACAATAAAATTAATAAAAATGTGTGAGCCACCTTCTAAGGTCATGTAGTGACCACATCGTCTAGCTCATTTTTGGAATTTTGAGGTCAGAGGTCAGAATTTGACCTGATCAATGGAAATAGTTTTGGAATAAGTTACAATAAATTGATCAAATGTTTGAATTATTATTATTTCGGTACCTCCATCTAACTTGTCCAGTAAACGAAGCAAATCCGCGTTGGAGAAATACTTCTTGATCAATTTGATTCTTGCCGAATGTGTCTTTTCCAGATTAATCTGCGGTTTAATGCTCCTAAGAGTAGTGGAGACAGGGGGCTCCAGGGTAGGGTTCTTGATAACAGAGCGTCCATTTACAGCATTCTCAACCAAGAGCTCAATGTTTAATTCCTCACGGGGTTCATCATCACTGTCTTCATTTCCACTCACGATTTTCTAAAATTTTAATATTAATTTTTAAAATTGTATTATAATAAATGTAATAATAATTAGAGCAATTCAAAAATGCATAATTGATATTTCGTACTAAGCGAAGATGAACATAGCCCCTAATTAACAATAACGCAACGGACGCTCATTTCAAAATTTAAAATAAGTATGTCCGACCTCCGGAGTTTTTAAAATCTGATTTAATTTTGAGATTCACAGTGACCCGGTTAGGTTGTTTCAAAATATTAAATCCACGTGACCTTCAGCTCGAAAGAAATGGTTCCAGCAATTTTAAATGACCATGAAAATTAAATAATATTCGTATTTTAATAATTTAAGGGTAAATAATAAAATAAGCTGTACCTGACGTCGTCCCAATTTTCTCAAGTCCATTTTGTCCGATTGAAATTGATTTTCTCTGACCTTTGAGTCCAAAAAGATACTAACTGCTCCTTGTGCTGAGGTCACAACCTCACAACTGTGTAGAATTGATTTCGTAGAATTCTGTGAAATTAGATTTTTTGTTTTAATCTTTGAATGTATTGCAATTTTCACAACAATTTTTTCTGGTCACTGCCCAGATATTATGTATTCACAGTGGCAGGAAAATATTCAAGATTTGAAATCACAGGGCTGATAGTTGGATTAAGTTGACACGAACGAGGATCACTGAAAAAAGTCCCGAGCTCCCACGATCAAACTTTTGTGATTCACGAAACTTTCAACGATTTCTTTAATTCAATAATTTCAAATATTTCCTCTTTGGAAAATTTAGTTTAGGTTTTTTCGAACCTTGACTTTGATCTTCACATATTTCCTCCAAAGAAAATTTGAATGATCAAGTGTTCGAAATGTCATGAACGGCAAATATTATGAAATCCAAAATAACGTTTGGTCACGGAAGCCCGGAACTAACCTAAATTGTTCAGTGGTCTTCATGCAAGAAACCCAACCCCCACGGGTACTCAGGAGGGTCAGAGTTTAAATTTAATATTTCAATTAAAATATCGTCACGTACCTTCACCTTGATATAGTGTAAAAAATCTCGTGCGCACCGTCAGCCTCAGTCCGACCAGAATTATCACCCACGGCTAATTAAAGTTTTCAAATAGCAGTCAATACATTTTAACAATTATTCGTTTCAAAAATTTTAATTGGAATCTGATTTTATTCTTTAATTTGAGAATTTTGCACAAGTGAGGTCGAGTCAAAAAGTTGAATTTGCCGGGTGTTACTAAAGCGAGTAGGGAATGGGATGCAAGTCGAGATTGTGACACTCACTGACAATTCAATGTGTCATCTCTGCAATGTTGACTTTGGAGTTAAAGATTGAAATCATTAAGTATGCAATTCAATTCAATCCATCCATATTGGAATTTTATATTAATTAAAACTAACTATGAAATTATATAATTTTGGAAATAAAAGTTGGGGTGTTCATTTTTTTGTTTAGCGTGCCGCGTGTGTTTGCAGTGTAAGACAATCAACAACTATTTCATTTGAATATTGCATCTTCAAATAACTATGATACCTAAATAAAAAGCATTCAATGCTCTTTCCTTAGGATTGAACTGCTTTTTCAATTAAATTTTAACGCATGTTTGTTGTATTATTATGCATATATTACGCTTGTGTCTGAAATATTGGACAATCAACCTGAACGAACGAATGAATGTGAGATTGGATTTCCCAACCGCGGCGCGATGATAAAAAAAGTCTTGTTCTTTGGTCGGGATTCTCCAGGTTCGCAAGAAGGATATTTTGAGATTATTTTGTGTCCGGAATGTGACGCAATCAACGAACATTCCAACGTACGGGCTCGAAATTGGTAGTCAGTCAGAGTAAACCATTAAAACTCATTTTGTCTAATTGTAATTTTCCGTATTTTTGAGAGGGACTTTTGGCGCCATCTTTCGTTTCCTGGTTGTCTCACCTATGATTGTTTGGGAAAGTTTGAATTTGAACAAAGAAAATCTTGGAATCGGAGTCAACATAATAAGAATAATTTGAAAATTTGAAAAAGTGTTAAAATTTTAACTAAATTGACCAGAATTTACGAAATTAGCAGTAAGAAAAGTGTTTTAGCAGTAAGAAGTGATTAGTAAAAAAATGAATTGTGTTAATTCGACAACATTCTACTGAAAACGATTCACGTCATCTTTACTCAAATTCAAAGTGACCAAAAATTGGAAGTGAGTAATTAATTCATTTAACTTTAATATTAATTATTACAAAATTAATAATCATTCTCGGTAAAACCGGATAATTAAAACTAAAGTGGAGTGTAGTCTTGAATTGAAAAGGTAAGTAGGGTATGGGTCACGGTCGTCCTCGGTGAGGTCACGGTCGGTAGGTCACGTAGAACGACTGGGAGTGAGTCGAGAGTCCTCAGCGCAATGGGCCAAGTATATTTTAAATTGGCATTATTTGTTCTGATCACATCATGATTGGTTGGAATTCTGAATAGATTCTGGATAAAAACATTCTCGTGATTGACCATGTTGTATAGCAATCAATTAAATTCTTCAATTATCACATAGTCATTAGTTATTCACATTTGTACATATTTAAGTGTGGCCTTTTTAAGTCGAGACTACACATCAAGTTCCAGACAAGAATATTTTTACTTTTTGTGTTTGTGTCCGGAATGTGACACAGTCAATGAATTCCAACGTGTGTTCGGGATGAGGATGAGTCATTAGTCAGAATAGCATTGAAACCTGTTCTTTTTAACTGTAATTTTTGGTCATTTTTGAAACGCTCCGTCTGTCGCCAGTTTGTTGCCTCGCCGATGTTGTTTGGAAATGTTTGAGTTTGAACAAAGGAAAAGAATGAAAGAGTGAAATATTTTTGATTCGAATTTTGAATGTAATAAACTTTACGAATAAATAATAATTGAAATTTATTTCATAGCAATTATCCGGAAGTTTTGAAGAACTAAAGAAGATCAAGCAAGAAGTTGACAAAAATTCGGACCTCAAAGACGAATAAGGAAGCGTTGGAGACAATAGTGAGAGTGAGTAATTAATTAAATTAACTTTGTCAATTAAATTAAAATTCCTTGTAAAACCGGATAATTAAAATTTGGATGTGATGTGAAGTGAGACTGTTTTTGTCGTGTGGTTGAGTTTGCTGATTTTCTAAATCTAAAACTGCATTTGAATACGAAACGTATCACCATACTAAGAATCCTGGATCTCATTTAGAAATAGGGTTCACTCCCAACTACTAGGGGTACCTTCCTGCTAGAGTCAATGAATTCTAAAATATGTGCCGGTGTTTGACTAATGGGATAGTAATGGCTTTCTTCAATTACTACATAGTCATTAGTTCACACTTGGCGTAAATATTTAATTGTGGCCTCTGGAGTAACTTCTCCAGAAGAGTCACCTTAGAGTTTCTGTAACACTCAGAGAGTGATATTTTTGAATTGATTTCTGGAAATGATATTCTCTTACAAAATTAATTCAACTGATTTTTATAAATTGGTATTTATGTGATGTTTCGGCCTTAAATCTAGACCTAATGCAAAACAAGAGTTTAGTTCTTAATATTGACCAGAAAATGATTTAATAATCAATGAATTATTTGTTGAAACAATTGATGTCCGAGAAGTGAAAATCATAATGTGGACAAGTTAGGTATAATTTTGGTTTATTTCAATTTCAGGATTCAATGGCCGCAGCTACCGAGACGAAGACGTTAAGCGAACGAGCGGAAGCTTTTCAACGTATGTCCTTTCCGTCTCCTTCCTAATGAACAACGTAGATTATAATAGTAAAAAGATAATTAATCTTTGTGACGAATATTTTATAAATTTCGGAACGCACTGTAAGCGAATGTTATTCAATTTCGATTTAATTTGAAATCACAATTTAATTATTTTCAGGGGGGATTATAGAAGCAACATATAAAGTTGTACGTGAGACGAACGAGCTGAAATGTGAGTTAGAAGATATCAAGAAGGAACGATCTGTGCTTACCAGAAAAATCGAAGCATTGGATAGAAGGACTGGAGAAATTGAAATCAAACTTAATACTTTAAGACTAGCTGAGTCGAAAATAAGCGAGTTGTGCGACAGAGATAGACATCGGGAGGCTCGTCTAAAATTCCAAAAGACGAATCGAGGCCAAGAACAAAGAAGAACGTCCCCAAAAAACCGAAACAAATCACCGGGACACTTTTCAGAAAGTTACTCGACCCCAAAACAAGTAAGAGTAACTCCGGTTAATCATCCACCGAGGCCTAAACCACGTCCTCAGCCAAGACGCTCAATACGACTTTTAATGAAAATGACAAATACTCAGCTCCGTTCGCAGAAGAAATCCAGACGAAATGGAACCAAAGCCCCAGGACAGAATATGTCAACATTAGTGAGTACTCCTAATCCACTACCATTCTCTTCTTCTCAAGGAAATCCCAAAAGATGTAGAGTGGAGGAAGAAATTCAGCCAGGAAAATTGAATCGTGTTCTCCGTATAGCAAGAAGATCGAAAAAGCAAGATCCAGTAAATAGATTATTCTCTCCATTTGAGACCAGGAACCTGATTCCGAGAGGTGCACAGTCGAACGTTCCAGAGATTGTACCATCTCCAGTTAGAGGATGGCACATTCCACCCTATAAGTGGTACGACGAATATCCAAAGAAGGTAATATTCACAATTATCCGAAGACATATAAACCACCGAAGGTAACTCTAATAAATCGTATCTTAAATTTTCAGAAAGGTCAGGACACCCCTCTCTGATGCTTACTACTCACATAGAGATGCTTACTACTCACAAGATGATATTTCGAAAAAGGAAGTTTTCCCAATAATTCCAACAAAAAGATGATCGTTTAAATTTTAGTATATCGAACCGTACAATTCAAACTAAGAACAGAAGTACCCAAAAATAGTCAAATAAAATAAATATTTTTATTAAATACAATAATTTATAATCTTATTTCCTGGCAAGTTCCGCTCGGTTCTGACATTAGAACTCCGGAGCGGTTAGCAATAGTCCTGTTTGTGCCGGACGTACTTTAAGACAAAGTATTTGGTCGTTTCGTCAACAATAATTATATTAAATTTACTAACTCGTAGCCTTAATTTAAAAACTGTTGATCTTTCCTGGCATTGAATTGTTTGATGCCGAAGCGGCAGGAGTTGGAATACATGAGAACATAATCGCCCAGTAATGCACATACTGGGTCATACAGAGGTATGTACACTTCTGGACACCGTTCTGACTTCACACTCACTGACTCATCAGGAACCTGCACAACAAAATTAAAATATTTGGTAAAAATATAACCCCTACATAATAGAAACAAAGGCAGGTGACAGGGCTGGGTAACTCAGTAAACGGGTTCAACTTTCAAATCAAACGTCTATTTAAATCTCATTAGGTCACCATACTGATTTATGAATGCGAACGAGGGAGAAGTCACTGCGTACCCAAGGTGAAAGCCACACAGGGGAGGAAAAGAAAGAACTTTCTCCATATATTCTAACGGGAAAAGTGGTAAAAATCTTTCAACTCCTGGAATGAATAGCAGCTTCTGATAGAATAAATACGGTATTTCAACAATCAACGCCCTCCTGAATACTATCAAAAAATCAAAAACAATGATGAATTTTGGGTTAAGAGAAATGAACTCCATGATTTCTTCACTTTTACGAATGCTTTTAGGAATTAAAATATTTGAACATATTTAAATATTGCGTTTACTTTTTTTTGTGATCTGGGAATCGAACCCCGGACTTTCGTTCACCGGAATACTTGCCTATCCTCTAACCCAACCTGTCCAACGCATAATCAGACCAAATATTTTACAGCCTGGTACAACAAACCCATGCCAGCTAACGGCTGACTTCAATCTGACTGAGGGAGTTGTTGTGATGTGGAAATACAGAAAATATTTTTTAAAGCAAGGCAAAAGACTCCTCAGTTTAAATCCAATTCTTATCAGCGTTTCTCATAATCTGTTATGCCTTTTTTGGTATGAACGAGGTAAAACAGAAAGTTAACCAGGCTAGAATTGAACCGGTGACTACGGTCAGTACACCGTAACCGTTTTTTAACAAACAACCTCGGATGACGCATCCGGACTGTATAAAAAAGTAATGAGAAAAAAAAACATAAATAATAAAAATGGCTTACGCCAACCCATACCATTATACTGCAGTTGCCCAGCTAACAAATAAATTAAAAGCTGTGTTCCGTCGTCAATTTCTGTAGCAATTTTTCTCATATTGCCTTTTATTTTAATAAATTAATTTTGTGATTAGAATTAACAATTAAAAAATTTCATAAATATTAGTCCAGTAGTATGTTCTCGTTTTCAGTCAGGACAAACTCTGGTCTCGAGTCTCACCGGGACAGGAGTGCCTGAAAATTTACAAATTAAACATAAATATTATTATCAAATACAATAATTTATGTCTTATTTCCTGATAAGGTGTCTATAGGTTCTGATATTCGGTTCGTTTGACCTCTGGATGCCAGCAATGGTCCGGGTAGTGGCACAAGTATGTATTTTAGCACGAAATATTTGTTCGCATCGTGAACAATATTTAATTTACTATCTCGAATCTTTAATTTTAGAACTGACCATTTTTCCTAGCGTTGCACTGGGCGATGCTCAACCGGCAGGAGTTGGAATACCTGAGAACATAATCTCCCAGTTGTGCACATACGGGGTCATACACAGCTGGGCACACTTCTGGACAACGCTCTGCCTTCACACTCATTGACTCATCAGGGACCTTCGCAACAAAATTAAAATATTGTATAAAAATATAACAAATATTTAATTTTCAGGAGAAATTATTTTTCAAGTAATTAATTAATTAATTTAAATATTACTACTTGGGTAACTCTAGGATCTGGGACGCTAATTGTTCCTCTTCTACAAAACCGCAATGGTCTGATCACTAGTGCAGGCGCTCCTGAAATTTTAAAGCAAACGCTTAAGTTTAAATTTCATTAGATATAAAGAAAATCCACTCATTAATGGGTGCTCATTCATATACCGATTTAGCATAAAGAAGGTGCCCCTAGCAGTAGGAGCAACTCACCTTCATTTCGTGCCTTGCATTGAGCTGCCTCAAATACACACTTATTGGAATATTCGACAAATATTCTGCCATTGTACGCACATACAGGATCACGAATTTTTGGACATGATTCTTTGCACTTTTCCTGGTCTTCTTGCAATTTTGACTCGAATCCACAAATTAATTGGGTGGAAAAAATTAGACCAATTATTATCAGGATA
>JAQGCA010003108.1:0-12432 GCA_034698945.1 Protaphorura quadriocellata | reverse complement strand
TATAGTGGTCTCGAATTGGTCTCGAGAGTCTCGAGGACTGTAGTCTCGAAGTCTCAGTCTCGCGAGACTAGAAAACATATGCGAGACTGGATTCCCTAATCAAGATGTGATATGATATGTAACGTTATAGAGATATTGCCACCCAATGTTAAATAGATGGGCCTATCTCATTACGTACAAGAAGCAGCAGTGCTTCCCGCATAACCCAATTACATATGTAACGTTGTAGAGATATCGCCACCTAATGTTAAAGAAATAAACCTATCTCGTCACGTACATGAAGCAGCAGTGCTTCCCGTATAACCCAATTACATACGGAACGTTATAGAAATATTGCCACCTAATGTTAAATAGATGGGCCTATCTCATTACGTACAGAAAGCAGCAGTGCTTCCCGCATAACCTAATTACATAAGTAACGTTGGAGAGATATTGATACCTAATGTTGAAGAGATAGGACGTACACATATCTCAACCACTCTATACCCTCTGAACCACTCTCTACACCCTCTCAACAACTCCCTACACCTTCTTTAACACTTCCTACAACATCTCAATCACCCTATATACCCTCTCAGCCACTCTCTATACCCTCTTAACCACTCTTTAAAACCTGAAAACAACTACACCATCTCAACCACTCTCCATTACCACGGGCTCTCTACCCAATCGCAACTGTTTATTACTACTTAATTATTCCATGGATTCAAATTTATCATGCGGAGGTTTGAATAAAATTCAACCAATTTGATATCATGTGATGTCTTATTGCATCGAAATTAATATCCATGACCCTTCGGCCGTAGCTTCCGTCGAGTTCGTTGGAAAACCAGATTCTACAACTACTAGCAGTGCTACCTTATTTAAAATGCCGCAACGCGCAACGTTAATTAACATAGTGTAAAGCAAAATTAATACTACGTAGAGACACGTCTTTCTGGTTTTTTGCTTTGTTGATTGTAAAACGTCTTTTCCACACACGACATTTAACTATTTTCATGTCAGGTGATCTCAAATAGGTAGTATAAAAAAGTCAATGAGCTTCCCACGTCAGTTTTTTTGGATGTGTTAAAACACAATAACAATATCAAGGTGGACTCAACTCTGGTCGTAACGTTTTTCTTCTACAATGAATCTTTGTCATCAGTTTTTGTTGATATAAATTTCTATAGATAAAATAATTAAACGGGAGATCGTGGTAAATCGCGAGATTTGCTAACCCTGGACCATGACCCTGGACCATGACCTTAAAACTTAAATGCACGAAGGAAATATTTCCCGTTTTCCTTTCAATGTATTTGTGTGCCATTGATGAACACATGATGAGGATTGTAGAATCTAGGATAATTGTATATGTAAGAAAATATTTGCCATCAACTTCTTGTCGCTCCTCATTGAATGAACTTGTTCGTTGTGAGCATCGAGAAAGTGCGGTAAATAAGAGAAGCGCATTCCAACAAAAGAAGAGCCGCGAGACAGAAACAAGTTGGATTGATTCTCGTAATTTTGTTGAAACTAAAACATTCCATTCATTTTAGTTCTATCTTTTGTAAAGTAAATAGTGTTAAATCAATTTCGGACTTCGTCTTGGTTTGCTATTTGCATTATTTACAAGAGAGCGATTAGTTTCATTCACTTCCAACAGTAACTTTCAAAGTATCAGAGACTTCCCCTGAGTCGGGTAGATTTAAGCACGAGGTCTCAACAAAGATTATAACCGGTTGCACGGGAGGTCAATTGTGCTGTTCTATTCCCGTTTAAATTTATCCTTTATTTAAATAATAACCTTTATCCAAATAATTTGTGGCTCCACAGTGCCACAAATTGTTGATTTCTTCAACTTTAGCACTAGTAGGAGAAAATTGCTTATTGTCCCTTGAAATAGAATCCGATTCCCGGTTTCAGCGGTCGAAATTCAATCGATTTTATTATGGAACGCACTGCCCGCCGAATTGAGAGATGTTTCCGTTTCTTTGCCGAAGCTTAAGACCTTAATTAATAGGCATTATTTTGAGAAGCGAACGGACATCTATATTTACGAATGAGATATTCGAAGAGTCGTTACACAACATTGTAGTTTAGTCTAAGAGTTATTTAAGTCTTATTTTAAGAGTTATTTACGTTTCATTGTAAGAGTAATTTTAATCTTTCAACCAAAAAAAAAAGTTTTAAAATGTACGAATTTAAGAAAAGTGGGGGGAAAAAAAGCACAAAAGTCGTCAAATAACTACGAAAATATGCTCATTTGTGCGTAGGAGAGCGTTTTAAATCTACTTCTCGCTCATTTCCATTCACTAATGTAAAGATAAGTTAGTTTGTATTGTGATGTTAATCTAATCAATCAAGTAATTTAAGTTGAAATTATTTTCAAGTGTTTTCATAATAAGACAGTCAATGAGCGTACTTGTATGTGTGACTGCGTTGAAATATCACGTTAATAAAGAAACAAACAAACAAACAAACATCCTTCAAGCAGATATGAGTTTAGAAAACCTTACTAATATTTTTCTGTTGTCTTTTTTTATTGTATTGGCCGTGAGAGGAGGAATCCCGGGCAGTAATTGTCTATCGTGAATCCGTTGGACGTATTGAGACAACGTCTTATCATTGAAATCTAACGTCGTCGTCTTCACTTACAGAACTCAAAACAAATCAGCGCCAACACAGAATTCTTGAAAATGATTGACAGGAGACGACAAGTTAGAAAATCAGAAACTGGCCACTAAAATGTAAATTCCGTTTCTATTTCCTTCTGTTAACTTTAATCCAAATACAGCACGTTTCAAAAGTAAGAGACTAAATTCAAAGTTCGCGGTATCACTAAAACAGTCGTCTATGTCGCAGTTCGGGAATAACGACTTTTCTTAAACTTTCGATTTCCACATCAAGCGACAAGGTCATCTTATTCATAATCTCTGTTCTTCCAATAATTGCAGTCATCATTTCACGCTCAATAAACAAAGAGTTTGTCTAGTTACATAACCTGTCCGTTTTAGTTAGACTGCCTGCGACATATACTCTCAGAATTCCAGGGGCGCACACTTCCAATTTAGTCTCTTACTTTTGAAACATGCTGTATTAAAATCATTCGAATTCGGAATAAAAAAAAGCGAATACATAACTAAACATGCCATCGCATGTTATAGTTAACGGTGGTACATGCACCCTAAAGAGGTAAGATTACCATGATAAGACTTTGTAGATTGTTCCACGCGGTAGTGTTTTGTGTCGCATCCTATTCTCAATTCAATTATTATTTCTCCACGACTGAAATGTTAGTCGCATGCATGCTGATGATACAACGCAGTTAGCTTCCTGTTTTATCCACTCTACTGACGACTTGTTGTACTGATTTAATCCACTAGTATGTTAAATTATTATTTATGTCATATGTTATAAAGTATGTTAAAGTCAGCTGGACGGGTCATTAAGACATAAGCTTGAGAGATTACTAAAATTGGTCGTCGGCATATAAGTACTGATTGTTAAAAAATGAATGTCACTGCGCCATATGATCAATTGCGATCAAAAATTATTACGTATAATTTTGGCATATTGACAAAAATGTGATTCGGAAATTCCTTTATATATTAAGAAATGATGAATTACTTTCAACCTAATCGATATAAATATCTCCAAATGTGCGTTATATCCACTTCAACTTTTATTTTCATTCTAATAAATCGGAATTTGAAATCCAAGGTAGAATATACTGGACTATTTTGAAACCAGGTGCTGTTCTTAGAACTGCATTCATTTTTTGATAAGGAAACAACAGTTCTTGGAAAAAGATTCTGGTGGATTTTCCTTCATTGAATGTATGTAGGGTGAGTTCCAACGCCGGAAAATAATACAAATGCATAGTTTCATTCATAAAGACGCAATGGGCAAAATGTGCAGAACGAACTCTATGGAAATGTCCACATAGATTTCTGAAGGAGAGTAATGCAAAGTCTTGGTTTTATTTTTGAGGTCTAACAACGCACACAAGACTACTCGAGAATTCGGTAAATTTCTATAAAGTGGTGTATTTTTCTCTTTCAATTTTGCTGGAGTAAATTGATTTGGGAATTGAATTTATTTATTGGCTTACCAGTCCATACAAAAATGAATGAAAGATTGCAACCTGTTTTGTTTTTGTACTGAAAATTTTGCGCGCCACATAAAAAACACTACATTCAATTAAAATACGTAAGTCTTTACTAATTTCTAGGTACAGGAAATTAACAACAGTACATAGAACACATATTCACTACGTCCGGTAACAAGTATTCGTGTTTCCTTTGTTCTGTTGGGAAATTTTGGATTCAGACAAACCGTATCAGACTTTTTACTCTGCTTTCGTTTAATCCAAAACCCGGTGCAGTTTCTCACTTAGACTAATTAGCACTCGGTTGCAAACCTGACTCGAATGATCGCACCTACGCGTACGGTACATGCTCTCAATTCAATTCCATTATTCCCTGGCAGTAAAAAAAACATGTATTGGGATACGTTGAGTGCAGTCGCAATGATAAATTAATTTTATTTTTAAGTTATGTAACGGTAGCGTAATTTGCACATCTGGTGCGATAATTACTATTTGCTGGAAAATTTCTGACATGATATTCGTGACACCACACTCAGAATGGTTAATCCTGATGTACTTAATAATATAAAATAGAAAAATAATTCCTCGTGACTCTATCCATCATCTTGATTAACATTGAGAGGTGATTTAAAACGATTTGTAGATCAACATGTTGATGAGATTCTGTGGAATGTGCTTGGGGTTAATTAGTTTTAGTAATGTTAATAGTTTATAGTCCGGATACTTTGGCTATGATTATTTATGACTTAAATAAAATTACATCCAATCCAATATAGTCCGGATACTTTGGCCAGAGGCACTGCTGTTAATTAGTTTTAATCCTTTCACTATCACTACCACTATCTGATTACTAATGTTTTAAATGACTGGCTTCTCAATCGGATGACTCAGGTGCAGGTGGGGTTTCGTAATCACATGTGCGCGTATCCGATTCCTTGCCTTAGGTATCAATCTCACAAATTCTGGATTGAATGACTGGAGAGAACCTTTGAGATGACTCATTTCTCTCATTCTGACGACGTCCAAGTTTAAATTCACCTGAGTCCAACGCGACACTTTTTGGTAAATTAATTTGACGTCATTGTAATCACGTTTTAATCGCGCAAATTCCTTTAAAAAAAGTTTTCGGGAATTTTATTACCTCAAGTGTACGACCGCATTAACGTTATTTGAATCCTGAGGCCTTATGGATGCCGCAACGGTGGTTCACGTCCAATCTACATAAAAATCACATTTGCTTTTGATGGAACCAAAGGACACCGACATATCAGGTTTTAGTCCCACAAATTGAATCAAAATGACGTGATTTTAATATTTCCGCCTCATGCATGACGCCTTAATGTGCATCGATTTTTGTTCTTACAATTCACAGAAATGAAGTTTAACATCTGCTACATAATGTGACTACAAATCATGCGCTGAAAAGTTTATTTTCCGCGTCTCAGGTACCAAAATTTAAATAATATGCCAATGCCAAAACATGAATTTATATTCGTTACAAATAATATGCGAGTACAGAGTGTAATGTAGTATTTACAGAATTCTGACTCATAAATGACAAGAATCTACAATAAACAAAAAAACAAAAAACAAACGCACATTAATAGTCTGATGTACCCGAAGGCTTTACGGACTGTCATCTTGTATTTGTTCTTCGTTCGTGTACCTTGTGTGCCGTATGAGTCAAATTACCATTTGGACTATAGAGAAGTTGGCTCTATAGCTGTGTGGGAAAACATCAATGTGTTGGAAAGGGGCGATATTTTTTTTTTTTTATTATATTGGTAGACCCGAACATCATTCTTTAACTTGTTCTCTGCTTCTGGGCCGAGGTATTGAGATTAGACTGGAATTTTTTATGTCCCCTCACAACATAGATCAAATTAAGATCTTAGAGATTTGTATCTGTTTGCCCTCAGGCCGTAGCGTTCCAAGCCATCACCCATTTATACCATATTCTGTGCCCATATCAGCAAAAGGACATTGACCCACACCCACAGAGCCCTATGAATGCTGCCATTCCCATTGTAAAAACCCACACATCATTTGACCCATCCAGCTGTCCAGCCAAAGCATCAAAGCTTTACTCGTGTAGTACCGAATTCCAATGCACTACACTATGATGGCTGAACTAGAATCTACAATAAAGTAGGAAGCTATGGGCTAACTTTATTTGTTCTACACCATCGATCTCCGTGTTGACTAAGTTAAGCGTTCAAACAGACAAAATATAACAACATTGATAATTTTGTCGTCGTACATAATTTTGGCAACTTTCCATTGCTCCCCAATTTTACAACCACGCCTTCTTCATTCTATGACTATTTGGTTGGACAGGATACAAGTAGTTGAGTTTGTATTGAAGTTTATGATAGTTGCACGGCTTCTTACCTCCGCGTTTATTTAATAGAGACAAATATGAAAAATATCGATTTAGAATCCGACAAATACGTTGGAAACATCGATGTGCCTGTTTCAAAGGTGTCTCTACTTCTGCGTCACATCATCATTGGTAACGAGATTAGAAGGAGCCCTCGAACGTGACAAAGATGCGACAGGAAAGACATTTCGAACTGTGTTTAAAATCTACAGATTCCATTCTCTGGTTACTATAATCTAAGTATATAAAACCATTTTATCCTTTCATTTAACCTACATGGTTGGGCGAAAATACTGTCTCCTTTGGCGACGGAACAAATGCTCGCCGCACTTAAAAAGGACTCCTTCACCAAGCAGCTTTGCTTTGTAGCGCCAATTGAGGTCAGGCAGAGTTCTGCTTCATATCCACAATTGCCGAAGCTGAAAATCTAATCACCGTGTGTTTTAAGTCTACAAATAACAGATTTCATTCTCTTTATTATAATCCCAGTTTCTAAGTCCAATTTATCGTTTCAATGTTTCCCACACCCTGTATTTAATTTACAGGGTGGGGTGGAACACTTGCCACCTTCGGCAAAGTCATAAGTGGGAGCCGAAATGAAAGAAGACTTGTTTACTGTGCAGCGTTGTTTCGCAGTGCCAGCACAGGTAGGGCCCAAAGATAAAAAGGACAAGTGGAAAGTACTTTGGATTGGTGCATGGTGTCGAGTTCTGCTTTATATCCGGAATTGCCGAAGCTATAAATCTAATCATCATCCCTTGCATGGATATGCGATACAGTATTCGCTAATATCGACGCTCCATTTCGAAGTGTGTTTTATGTCCACAGATAGCAAATTCCATCCTCTTTTAATTATAAACCCAGTATTTACAACCAATTTGTCGTTTCCATGTTGCCTACACCATGTATTTAATTTACAGGGTTGGGTGGAACACTTGCCACCTTCGGCAAAGTAATAAATGGGAGCGGAAATAAAAGAAGACTTGTTTACTGTGCAGCGTTGTTTCGTAGTGCCAGCACAGGTAGGGCCCAGAAATAAAATCCCAGGACAAGTGGAAAGTACTTTGGATGGGTGCATGGTGTCGAGTACTGCTCTATATCCACAATTGCCCAAGCTAAAAATCTAATCATCATCCTTTGCATGGATATGCGATACAGTATTCGCTAATATCCACACTCCACTGACATTTTATTTAGAGTTCCTAATATTTTGAAGTGTGTTTTAAGTCCACTGATAACAGATTCCATCCTCTTCTTATTATAAACCCAGTATTTACAACCAATTTATCGTTTCAATATTCCGTACACCATGTATTTAATTTACATGGTGGGGGTGGAACACTTGCCACCTTCGGCAAAGTAATAAATGGGAGCCGGAACAAAAGAAGACTCGTTTACTGTGCAGCGTTGTTTCGTAGTGGCAGAGCGGTAGGGCCCAGAAATCAAATCCCAAGACAAGTTGAAAGTACGATGGATGGGTGTATGGTGTCGAGTTCTTATTCATATCCACAATTGCCGAAGCTAAAAATCTAATCACCATACCTTGCATGGATATGCGGTACAGTGTTCGCTGATATCCACACTCCACTGACATCTTACCTAGAGTTCCTGACATTCCTAAGTGTGTTTTAATTCTACAGATAACCAATTCCGTTCTCTTTTTATTGTAATCCCAGTATTTAAAACCAATTTATCGTTTTAATGTTCCGTACACCCAACAAAAGAAGACTCGTTTACTGTACAGCGTTGTTTCGAAGTGCCAGCAGAGGTGAGGCGCAGAAGTCAAATCCCAGGACAAGTGGAAAGTACTTTCGAAGAGTACATGGTGTAGAGTTCTGCTTTATATCCGGAATTGCCAAAGCTATAAGTCTAATCATCATCCCTTGCATGGATATGCGATACAGTATTCGCTAATATCCACGCTCCACTGACATTTTATTTAGAGCTCCTAATATTTCAAAGTGTGTTTTATGTCTACAGACAGCAGATTCTATCCTCTTTTTATTATAAACCCAGTATTTACAACCAATTCGTCGTTTCCATGTTGCCTACACCATGTATTTAATTTACAGGGTGGGGTGGAACACATGCCACCTTCGGCAAAGTAATAAATGGGAGCCAAAATAAAAGAAGACTAGTTTACTGTGCAGCGTTGTTTCGTAGTGCGAGCACAGGTAGGGCCAAGAAATCAAATCCCATGACAAGTAGAAAGTACTTTGGATGGGTGCATGGTGTCGAGTTCTGCTCTATATCCACATTGCCGAAGCTAAAAATCTAATCATCATCCCTTGCATGGATATGCGATACAGTATTCGCTAATATCCACACTACCTGACATCTTACCTAGAGTTTCTAATATGTCGAAGTGTGTTTTAAGTCCACAGATAACAGATTCCATCATCTTATTATAAACTCAGGATTTACAACCAATTTATCGTTTCAATGTTCCCTACACCATGTATTTAATTTACAGGGTGGGGTGGAACACTTGCCACCTTCGGCAAAGAAATAAATGGGATTCGGAACAAAAGAAGACTCGTTTACTGTGCAGCGTTGCTTCGTAGTGGCAGAGCGGTAGGGCCCGCAAATCAAATCCCAAGACAAGTTGAAAGTACTTTGGATGGGTGTATGGTGTCGAGTTCTGTTTTATATCCACAATTGGCGAAGCTAAAAATCTAATCACCATACCTTGCATGGATATGCGGTACAGTGTTCGCTGATACCCACACTCCACTGACATCTTACCTAGAGTTCCTAACATTTCGAAGTGTGTTTTAATTCTACAGATAACCAATTGCAATATTTTTATTATAATCTCAGTATTTAAAACCAATTTATCGTTTTAATGTTCCCTACACCCTGTACTTAATGTACAGCGTGGGGTAGAACACTTGCCTCCTTCGGCAACGGCATAAATTGGAGCCGGAACAAAAGAAGACTCCCTTACTGTGCAGCGTTGTTTCGAAGTGCCAGCAGAGGTGAGGCGCAGAAATCAAATTCCAGGACAAGTGGAAAGTACTTTGGAAGAGTACATGGTGTCGAGTTCTGCTATATATCCACAATTGCCGAATCTAAAAATCTAATTATCATCCATTGCACGGATATGCGATACAGTATTCGCTAATATCCACACTCCACTGACATTTTATTTAGAGTTCCTAATATTTTGAAGTGTGTTTTAAGTCCACAGATAACAGATTCCATCCTCTTCTTATTATAAACCCAGTATTTACAACCAATTTATCTTTTCAATGTTCCCTACACCATTTATTTAATTTGCAGAGTGGGGTGGAACATTCCACTTGACTTGATGAGAGGGGTGAATCCGAGCGAAACAAAAGATCCGAATTCAAATGCTAACGATTAACGGGGTCGTATTAACAGTCGATGAATTTTGTGAAATTGTGTACCTACCCTGTAAATTTCGTTGAAATCCGTCAACATTTACTGCATGTGACCTGGGTCAGAGGTCACGTGACAAGGTCATATTAACACTTGGTGATCCTTGTGACCTTGTGTACGTTACCATATACATTTTGTCAAAATCCGTCAACATTTACTGCATGAAGAGTGGGGATGGACAGACAGACAGACGGACTGACAACACATTCACATAATCTCTTGCTTACCAAACACATAATAAACGAGTTACAATTTATTAACATTGGTAATAATAGACAAACTCTCTTTGGCATGTGATTACCAATGTGTATTATTTATAAACGACTCATACTTATGTACTAATACAAATAAGTGATTAGAGAAGATTAGTCTACGTGCGCGCACTTTTATGCAAACTAAATAGTGTGAAGGATTTATTCACAAGGTGCAATCAAGCGTTGTTCAGAAAGCCTAGCTTGGCAAAAATTCATTTTGTCGAATTTCGGAATGCCGATACCGAAAAAAATTTAAAACCAGTCTCTTTAAATGTCATAACTGCGGCAAATTACCGATGTATTCTTAAAAAAAACTGATGGGCGTACTTACAAGAAACCAGATATACATATACATTCTAATCTGAGCCACGGCGAACACCTAAAAACTTTCCATTTTTACTTTATGGATTGTTACATTGACTTTCAGAGTTGTGGGAAGACAAAACAACTTCAGAATTTCTAAATATTGCGTGAGCGTCCCCTGTGACTCAAAATAAAGTACAATCTGGTACTTTTGTTATTGAAAATATATTTCACCAGTCCGCACGACTGTTTCTGTCACTAACTGCAATTAGCGTCTGACATGATTTTCACATAATGTACTAATATTTGGAATAATTAGTCTCAACTTCATTTATTTCCAGGTAGAGTTATGTTATAGTTAATTACATCGCCAGTTTAAATCACGCATATTTTCACAGTAATAATCAATTAGTACAGCGACCAGTTCCTGCATATACGTATACGTATTTCCATAGTGCGGAGCAAAGGAATTGAAATTCAATTTAACAAAAAATTGTGAGGCGCAGTTCAGTTCTTGATTAAATTCAACAAATTTGGAAGTAAACATATTTTGCAAAAAATAATATGGCGAATGGAACTCAACCTCCACCAGACCGGGCAAACATGTTAATTCCATTCATTTTGTGGCTCACCTGGTGTTTAATGTTTGTCTCCGCGAACAGCAATAATGGAAAACCAAAGTTACTAATTTTTATGATAGACGGCATGCGCTGGGACTATTTCGACACACACAAGAAGGATATGGATAGTTTTGCTGAATTCCTGTCGGAAGGCGTTCAAGCAGAATGGGTGGACCCTGTGTTCCCATCTATGTCTTTTCCAGGTTGGACAACTTTGAGTACTGGAGTTTACCCAGAAACTCATGGATTGCTTGGAAATAAAATGTTCAATATTAGTTTCGGTGGATAAGTTTTCTCTGGCTGATATGTCGGAAACGGGAAATGGAAATCCAATTTGGTGGCAATCGTCCGAACCTATCTGGACAACCGCAAGTAAAGCAGGATTGAAGACATTTCTTCGGTACTGGAGTCGATGTGATATTCCATTCCGAGGCGTCTTTCCGAATGGGGAATGTACACGATATAATGGTACCTTAATAAATTATAATATGCATATCACACATTATGAGTCAAATCATGGCCTATCGTCTATTTCTACGGGGATACCTTATCCGCATAAATTTGACAATTGCATATTTTACGCCATGTTTAGAGATTAACGGAATTCGAGCCATTCAGGAAACGTTAGAAATAGCGTCTTACAAGCTCCATTTTCAGAACGATATTGACCTTCTGATGATTCATGGAGTCGACATCGATACAGTGGGGCATAGATTCGGACCACATTCTCCAGAGATGGCTCTGGCAATAAAACAGCTGAACCACGTGTTCAAGAAATTCTTAGCCACTGCACCAAAGGACAGTGTAAATATAATAATCACAGGAGATCATGGGATGACAAGAGCAAAGGATTTTATCGCTTTGAAACTTGAAGACTACTTGGATCCCGTCGACGTGGCCATGGTAGTGGATTATGGCCCATTTACTTCCATTTTTACAAAGTTATCCTGATAATATGTACCGGAATTTAAATGATAAAACGCCAGGAGCGGATGTATACAAACGAGAAGAAATTCCAGAGACGTATCACTACAAAAAGAATGATTTAGTCGCCCCAATTTTAGTCGTTGCTAGACCAGGTTATTATATTCACGGTCTTAGCAAGAATTCGAAACAGATTCCGCACATTTTAAAAAACGAAAGTAGTAAAGTCGATCTTGGTGTTCATGGCTATGCTGATGTTGATGACATGCGAACTATTTTCTTTGCAAGAGGTCCTGCATTCAAGAAAGGGGTCAAAGTTGCGTCTATTCATATGGTCGATATACAGGGTGTCCACGAAACATCTGCCCCTATTTGAAATTAGATATCTTTTAAACGAAATAACCGATTCGCACGGGGGTTTCACCAAATTGAAGCCAAATGCCAAGCGGAATGATTGCA
>JAQGCA010003107.1:0-12435 GCA_034698945.1 Protaphorura quadriocellata | reverse complement strand
GAAATACAAAATTAAATATTTTGAACCTCCGCGTTAAGCTATAACACGTTAACACTCCATGCTTCTACATTGTCTTCCAATGCTTACCTGAGAAGCAACGTAGGTTGTAAGTGCGGAAAAAACAGCACACGTCAAGACAGTAGCAAAATTCATTTTGATTTTGACAGTGAAAGCTTCAAGTTTCGGCAAGACAGTTACTATTATAAATACAAATGATAATTAGTGGTGTAAACAAATTTATTTGATTATTAAATAGGTGCAAGTCAAAATTCGTGTGAACTTCAAATTTCGTAATCAAGAAATATTTCTAACTAAAAATAGTGGATTATGTGAATGCAAATATTAATCGGTATATACAAACTCACAATTATGTTAGTCAAGTTAAACTTGTATTTCTTTTAATTGTTTATGGATATGGAGGGAGTGGACGAGTTGATGTGTTTGAAAGTCAGCAGGGTTTATATACTCGAACTCCCATCAATGCACAATACACAAAATAATTTTTTGACCGCAAGGTCAATTATGACATCCGTGAATTTGGTCAAAATTATAAATATGAATACATCTCCTTTCCGTCAAATAAGTAATAAAAGAACCGCAAAAGTAATTGTTAAACTTTCCGAGCACAAAACATTATCATTGTCATTACATATTGTCATTACTGGAAGGCATTGCGTCGAGTACAATGGTAAAGTTACTAATGTTAATTTTAGAATAAAGAATTTAGATAAAATATTGTCACAAAGATAAAATAATATAACCAAAAATTAATTGCTCCATTCTAATTCTATTTATCAGGTTGTATGGGTATGGAAATGAACATTTAATTTTTTCTGTCGAACAATATATTTCTTGACCGAGCACGTTTTTGAATTACCCATTGAATTCTTTTTATAGCCGGAAGGGAACAACTTGAGCCAATGTATTTTTTCTTAAAATAATTTGAGATTAGTTCATGCGAAATGTAGATTGTTCGAAATATATTGACGTCAATTCATCTAGAGCAAATAGATAAATGGTTGGCACAATGATAAACTAATAATCGCAGATCCATTCTTATTCTAATATTCAAGGTAGACTTTTTATTAACTACTAATTGAATGTCAGTGGTTTGGCTAAATTTGTATATTAATTTTATTGCATTGTTTTGAATTGAATATTATATGTATTTGCTTGCGATTCAGCCAGCACGTTTTGGAGTTACCGATTCAAATTTATTATTTTTGGCAAAGGACAAGGTTTGAGTCTATGCGGTAACATGATTCTAAATTTTAGGAAACACGACCAGTGGCGGAATGAGTGTTGTCAATAAGCTATTTATAATATGTTGGAAACTATACGTTTTCATTTCAAACTGATTAGAAATTTTCAGTCACCTAATTGGATATCTGGTGAAGTAATCGGATATTTGATCTAATCAGAAAATTGGATATCGGAGTCTTATATGAATTGTCAGATGATAATTATATATCTGAGAGCTAGTCAGATCACTGACAAAAATTGTGAGATGCATTTCAGATATCTGACAGAATCTTCAATTCGAGTTTGATTAGATAGTCAGATAGATTATCTGAAAAAATTGGTCACTTCAGATAATTGGCTTAGAGGGCTAGATAGTACGATATCTGCAGTCTGTAGAGGTTGTCACACTCAATTATCTAATATCTGAGTGTGAGGAATCAGATAATGCATATCAGCTCTGGTGTGATAATTGTATGACTTACTTGGTCAGATAATTGTATATCTGATCTGATAAGGTATCTAATAACAAGTGGCCGGTGTCCGTCAGATATCAGATATCAGATGTTCCAAACTGTTCAAAAGAAATCCATAATATTAGTACAGATAAAAACTAAAATTTATTCTATCGCTTTAATTGAAATGAGGGTGAGGTGTGAGTCACCTCACGGTGTGGACTTATCTCACGGTTTGGGCGCATTAAGAACACGACCCTTAGCGGTTTGTGAGTTGCTTTGCTTTCGTCTAAGAGAATGTACCTGCGTAGCAGTACGCAAACTCATAGGAAAAGGTGTTACTTCATGTTTTCCGTACAACACTAACCGATCAAATGCGCTCTCTTTGAGTCGTTCAACTTTCAGAATTGCTGAAGGTCTTTTACAGATCCAAGTAACAAGAATTAACACGCTTATGTACGTACGTACTCATTCCTTGTCTTACATCTACAATCGACAGCCATCGCTTATTTCACTCTACAAGACGTAAAATGAAAGTCATTGTACGCCATCGATGCCTATCCGTGTATATCTACAGGCTAAAACGGTTAAGGTAGGATCTTCACCAGTGGCGTTACTATAAAATACGTGTGGGGCAAAATCTAAAAAAGGCCCCTTCTTGAGCACATATTAAAATATTATTTAGACCTCCTTTGCAGTTTTATATTAGTATTTTATTCGCAGTAAATTAAAAATGAACGACATTACGCACAAATTGTTAAATAATCAGAACTCGTCGTGCTTTTACATTTGCAAACTCCGTAATTAACTTGTCAATATCAAGTTCATCCGTGCGAGCGGATTCAATATTCAGAATGGATAAATTGTTCAGTCGTTCCTGGGTCACGGAATTTCGGAGATAGTTCCTTATTAATTTCAATTTGGAAAATGTTCTCTCTGCTGAGGTAATTGCAACCAGCAGGGTGAGAAAAAGTATGAAGGCGTTGTACAGATCCGGAAATGAGCGCACAATGTCAAATTGAATCAAACAGTTTGTCACTTCCCGAATGGTTTTAATTGTTTTTAATTCGTTTCTCATACAGGAAGTGAAACATAGAACTTGATTCAACAGGTCTGTCGAAACGTCTTTGGTGTACTTTGAACGGAAATCGTAAACACACTTTGTGATTTCTTCATCCGACAATCAAGACAGTTTTTCTGGTGTGAGGAATTCGAAAGTGGAATAGATTTCTCTGATCCCCTTAAATCGCCGACGCAGTTAGTTAACAACTGTAGTCAAAATTGGAGTAAAGAACTTTGTCGTGAACTCGTCCTCTGAACTCCTTGGTACGGATTCTGTTTCTACCCTAATTTTATCGAAAAACCGCTTTCTTCTGAATTGTCGCTTCGATTGAAAATTGACGGAGAACACCCCATCTCGATGCCAGTTCCCTGGCTTCTTGGAATATTTCTTTACTTTGATTTTGCAGCAACTCCAATTCTGTTAAAGATCGTTGCCAAGTCTTTAAACAAGACCAAATATCAATATCCGAATTTTGATTTTTCTTAGATGTAAGTTTCAAAGGTCTCAAAACATTTTCCCACCGTACTAACAAGACAACAAACTCAAATTTTTCAAGCTTCTTCTTAATTCCGATTGCCGTATTCACTTCATCACTACGATTTCCTTCTAATATAATTTTCGATAACGCCTTCAGGATGTCGACATATCTAAACTTTACCGCGTACTGAGTTGTGTCTCGCCTCCCATCTCGTTTCACAAAGTTTCTTTAATGTGATCTTGTTTTGTTGCGATTGTTTTGAACTCTGAGCTTTTAGATTTTCAGTGAAGGTTTCATTAAATATCCCAAGAAATGTTGTCCATCTTGGGGCACTTGAATGCAGGAAGTTGAATACACATTGTAGTGTATCAAAAAAGTCTGAAATACCAGATGCAGATTTTATTGCGTCATTGATCGTTAGGTTGATGTTATGAGCTGCACAATGGACATGGTCAGCATTTTCCGACACAGCTTTGATTCTTGTTTGCAAACCTGTCAAATGTCCACTCATTATACTGGCTCCGTCGTAGTCCTGACCTCTGCATTTATTTATATCAATGGAATTTGTATTAAGAGCGTCAATGATAATATTTTTGAAGCCAGCTGCACTTTGATCTTTCGTTTCAAATAACCCAATGAAAGTTTCCTTGATTTGAACGGACATCGCTTCTTTGTACACAACACAATAACGAAGAATAAGGCTTACTTGGTCCACTTTCCTAATATCTATTGTTGAATCAACAATCAAAGAAAAAATGGCGCATTTCTGGCTTCCTGGCCAATGTAGCGTAAAAGAGCGGAGTACACTAACGATATCACTTCATTTTGAATTGCTAGACTGAGGTAATTTATTTTCCGGGCATCACTTTCGATTAAATTCTTCAGGACAGGGTCAAACTTGGCCAAGAGTGATACCAAGTTTAAGAAATTACCATGGTTACTGGAAGAGTTGAGCTTCTCATCATGTCCTCTCAATGCTGTGTTTCCTTTTGTTAGAGTTAAAACAACGTTGAAAATTCTTTTGAGAACTTCACGCCAATATGCAGATTCTTTCTCAACCTGAGCTTCCAAATCCTTGTCAATCGCTGACTTCGACACAACATTAATTTTTGAAATAATGGAGGAGACGTGAGTGTGAGATTTCTCATTTGTATCTATCTTTTGGGAGAGATGTTTCCAATCATTGATGCCTTCAACCCATTCAAGTCGAAAGTGCTTGTTAACTCGGATACCAAATAACCAACATGGCTCGCAGTACACGTTATCCAAAATCTCCGAGTAACACAGCCAGGATCTTGAACCTAGAACATTCGATGAACCTGTTTCTGAAAAAAAGGTCTTTGAAAAATGACGGTTTTGCTCATTTCGTGGGAACGGTCCGGTGGGTCGGCATGAGCCATCATCTAATATCAGTTTTGCCGGCGTACTCGAGGGTACCTGTTCCGAGAAATGTCCGCGGTCAGTAGGATTCTTCAGATTTAAATCAAAATGATTCAGTCCAGTAGGCACACCAGTAACGATATCGACAGACTCTAAAGGATGTTCACAATCATTGTTCTTTCTCATATCCTCTGCATTTGATTCCAGAGTCAAGACACATGACGACGTTGATGGCAGTGGCAGTGGTTGCGAGTTTCAGTCGGATTTTCTGAAAGCATGAATACAAAATATTAAAAACCGAACATGAGGCAGAAATAGATTACGGAACATGTTATTCTATTAGGGAATTAGATGACGACAATAAAATTTGGACAAAGTTCAAAGATAAAGCACTGGTGAATAAATCCTTACCAGAACTAAAATCCCTTGGTATGAAAGATTATTTTTTAAACGAAAGTCTGTAATTGCGTAAATCTCATGATGACCATATAACAAAGACAAAATATTATATTTCTAAGAATATATTTGAAAGATAATATAAAATGGAGAATATTTCACGTCTAGTAAATTACCAAGATTGCTAGTTAGTGCTACCGCCACCGGATTCCCCGATCATTTTGCCGTTAAACCCAATATTGAATTCCTATTTGATTTTAGTAAGTCTCCCGTGTGATTGAAATTAAAATTCTTCATAACATTTTCTTTTTTACTTTTTCAAGCCTTGACAATTTTTTTCAACAATGCGAAAATTCTGAGACCTTGACTAACAAGTATTATTATGGATGGAATGAACGACTGCCCGTGAAATTAGCACGTCCTTGCATAAAATCAATGGAAATATCTTACCTAATTCGATTGCTGCTTCATTTTCACTGCTGTCGCTAGGGACATTCGTCAAAATCAAAATTTTTATATTACAGTAAAATTTTGCGGTGGGACTAAAATTACGTAAACAACGCGATGGCCAAGGGCCCCTGCGGGGCCCAGGGCCCTGGTGCGGTCGCCCCGCCAGCCCCGGCCTATTTACGCCACTGATCTTCACAAAAGTTGTTCAGGATTTTTAGTACATGATTTCAACGGCAAACCTTTTTCCATGAGGTTTGCGCCCCCTCCAATAAAACGGGCAGCGCAATGGCCTTACGAGGATGCTGTCTCTGAAGTAAATAAATAAATAAAAGATTCGTCAAACCTCAAAATGTGATATTATTGTGAGTATCGTGACAACCCATTGCATTGTTTTTCCCAATGGAATTGTCCTTCTTCAGGCCGACTATCGCAACAGTGCTTTCCAAACACGTATCTCCTCAAGGACTGGTTCCTGATCAGTTGGAATCAGTAAATCAATCCCACAGCGTGGCCTCATGTCGTCATGTAAATCTAGTGAGACCATAGTAGCATGTACCTAAGGCATTTTTCATGTTCACATTATAATTGAAAGTCAGAGTGTCTTGCGTCATAAAATTTGCTTAGCAACAGTTCAGCTAAAGGAAGCCTAGACAATTAAGGATTTTCCATCAGCCGCTTCGTTTTCAGTTGGAGTTCCACGGTTCCAGTGGCAAAAAATGCAAATTGCATAAATAAAATAAATATAAATATAATATAGTCACAATGTGCGTAAGAATTATGGCCCATATTTTACTGTCGTCAACATTTTTGATGTGCTTGGTTGGTTCAGCCGAAGCAATAATTCTTTCCTCCCAAGTTAAGGAGTTTTTGAAAAGCATCGATACATGTATAATCAAGTATGTCGGCTCGAGATCTGAGCAATATTCGGAGGAAACCGAAGCATACTCCGGCATCATAAGTGAAGGAAGTGTACCTGTCCAATTTTTCAGTAAAATCGATCATGCGATAGAAAGTGTTTGGGGTGCTATGTTAAGTGAAAATATTCCACTTGGAAGACATACGAGATTCACGAAATGTTACGCGGAAATATTATTCGTACCTGACAACTCGGCTCATTCAAATGCTTTAAAAGAATTCATTTTTTATGAGGTCATGGCCAATGAGAAATATGACATCTCTGTTTTTATTACAAGCAAGAAAATAAGGATGGACTTGAGATCCTATTCAATTGCGATGGTGTACAATATTAACGGTTTTTATGCCACCACCGTTGAACTATATGGAGGCCAATTTGTTAACTTCATCTGTATGTTTTGTGATGGGAGTTCAGAAATAACGATCAAGCATATACCAGCATCAATGATTTCAAAGGGAGTAAGATATCTTGACAAATTCTGGTTTGACCAACACAAAGACCGGGACGGAGCTGTTATAATTCCTCTCAGTTTTAATGACAGAATTCAACGCGGGTTATCGAAAACGTGCAACCCATCCATGGAAATCAACAGAAACGGTAATGTGAAGACAATTGATTTTGAGTGGGATGCAGTTAATTGTGTCTACCTGGAATTGGTTGCCAGGTTCAATTTCACTCTGAGCGATAACTTTTTGGAGATTGAAAACAGTAACTTTTGTTTTGACGTAGCAACAAATATAATTTCTGACGGTGTAATCGAGGACAGTAGGTATCGAAAGACAGAGGTTCTGACATTGCAGGTTAATCCTCATCGTTTACTCGTTATTCTTAGAAGAAGTTTAATCACTGACTTTAATACAAGAGCGTTGTTAAATTCCATGGACGCACGGACCTGGCTTTTTACGTTTGTTTCTTTATGTGGTATTATTGTGAGCTTAAATATACTTATAAGGAAGGCAAGATTTGATTCAGCGGAATAGCGGTGTAAGTGCAATAGTCGCACTCGGAACACTAGTTTCTCAGGGCATCTCGCTGTCGAAGGCATTAAAACCTCAGGGGAGTTTAGTTTTTGCCCTTTGGATTTTATCATCCATTGTCATCACTAATGGGTTTGCGGGAGTACTTACTTCGTTATCAGCAGTACCGACAATACCGTCATTTCCGACAAATTTAATGGAGCTATCAGTTTTTCCACAGATACCACCTACCAAAATATAACTGCTGAGAATACCACCGATAGACCTGCTATACCATTTCTAGACAATAATACGTCTTGCCTCTATTGTAAGAAAGTTCGTGACTCCATTGCATATATCAAAAACTCGCATAATGGATATCGTGACTTCAAAGAACGGTTTGAAGTATTTCGGAATGGCGTACTGAATCATGAGCCAGTTCCGACAAGTTTCGTGAACAGTAGTTTTTCCTCAAATTTTGCACTCATTGAGAGCAATAAAGGACAATTTGTTGAAGAAATGATTAATATTAGGCTGAATAATGTATCTCGGTTAGTTTACGCTGGTCATGCTCATCCCTTCATAACTATCAGACAATTCAGTGTCGTCATAAATTACATATGTAAACTGGTTAAACCATCATTCCAGTTTATACTTGCTTCCGGGATATACCACAAGTGGCAACAATTAGAAGACATGACTATTAAAGTTGGTGTCAATTATGGATACGTTGATTCTCTAGAACCATCTAATCGCAATGCAATCTTACTTCGTACTCTCTACAATCTCCCCGAAATCGACCCTGGCCCTATACCGACTCCATTAAGTTATCTGGTAGTACCGTTTACCCTGTTTGGAGTGTGTATTGGAATTTCATTTATCGGATTTGAATTAGAAATGATAATTTCATGTGTCGACCGTGTACATCGATTTGGATGGAAGAAACATATTTCGACGGTCATACTGAACTACTTGAGAGTGAACGAAAAGAGAGTCTATCAACAAAACGGTGGTAATAGCGGGACGGAAGTAACATTGCGAAAGCCGAATTTTACAAAGTTTGGTACCCACGTTGAAGTCCGGCGCAACAGAAAAATTAGGATCGCTAATACATTTTCTGCGCAATGTGTAAGAGAAGTGGCGGACAATAGTGAGAAGTTATTCAAACGATCGGATCATTTGAAATCAGCACCTATATCACTGGCGCTCCAGATTCGCGATTCGAATAAAAGAAGGAAAAAAGTGCAACATACATGCATCACTTGCTTGGCCGAAATTAATGAAACCATCCTGATTGCAAACTCCGATGATACTTTAACGGAACTTTGAGTAAACTTTAATCTTCGTAACGTATAACAGTGCTCGGAACGGGTCCGGGTCCGATTTTCGTCCCGATAATGTTGGGACCCGAACATCCGGTCCGGCCCGACACATTTACCCGATGGAACCCAGACCGGTCAGGTTTTTCGGATCCAATAGCCTGATCTTACAATCTTTGAGAGATCCACTAAAATCTACTTGGAAGATAGCGACACTTAAATTAGATGCCCTTGGAAACAGGTGATTGTTTCCGAGGTCAACAAAAAGCTCTACAGAATTCGGGGTCAATCGGTCTGGCGGATATTTCATCAGAAATACCAAGAAGACTGAACTGTATAGCTAATTTATTTAGAAGGAGTCGCGCTAACTCGACCGCCTTCGGATTTGTCCAATTTCTACCCCATCACCCTGATCACCCTTAACAACGAAATTGAATTGGCAATAGTTCTGAACGGTGACACTTGCCTTGTTTTCGTCAACAACTACAACATTGAGTGGCATTGCATTACCCAATTATGTACATTGGTCACAAAATGACTGTTTTTTGACCAGAGTTTGTTTTTGTTGTTTACATCGAGTTAACGCGACTCCTTCTAAATAAATGAGCTAAACAGTCCAGTCTCCTTGAGATATACCTCCATATCTGAGCGGAGCTATATCTGAGTATCCGGGTCCGAGTTCGGGTATAAAAATATTTCCCGTATCCAGGTCCGAACTTCGGTGCAGGACTGCTATGCCGTACGAAAGTCGATAAGTAAGAAGTTGTATAGAATGTTAAATCGTGTATTACTACAAATGTAATTCTGAATAAAGCATATAATTATTATAATATAAATATAACTGGGTTTTGTTAAGCTTGTTCTGCTAAAATTTTTGTGGTATCATATATTGCTTTTGCACGTTATGTACAGGAAATCTCTTCACATTCTTGCGGGGTTTTCTCGGCGGATAGCACTATAAGTTTAGTGTCGTTACTTGGTAAAAATTGAAAACAAAATTAACAGCTGTTTAGAACTTGGAAATGAAATCTGGTGTTAGAAAATGGCAGGTTGCTCTTCTTCCGTATTACAGTATTGTGTCATCGGACGGAAATAATGGCCAATGTCATAAAAATACTTTGAAATACCATGGATATTTGTCCGGACACAAGAGCTGAGGATGGGCAGTTTGCTTTAACTTCTTTAGGTTAGGCATAGCTCACGAGAAATGATGTTTCGATTGATCTCACTAGTCCCTCAGACTAGCACGTGTCTGGATGAGGCAAGGTTTCGGTTTGGTGGGTGTTAGCACTTCGGAAAGTCTGTCCGTATTCACCGCGAGGTGGAGATGGCTCTAATTCGCAGATTCATCGCTAGATGTCTCTGCCAGTTATCTACCCGACAGACGGAAATTAGTGTTGACCAGTACAGAAACTCCTCAAGCACCCATTGGAAATCAATCCAGCTAGGCTACCCAGCCAACATGCAGGACTGAATGGGCTATGCTTAAAGTTAGTTTTCAGTTTTTCAGTTTTCAGAAGGATATCAATATATAGAGGGAACATTATCTGTTAAACAAGACGAAAGTTGTTAGTATGTTGGATACAAAACAGGGATTCTAGCAAAATTAATGCATTCAATGCACTATTCGGGAAATACAAATGGAATCGCTTACCCGTTTGGAATCAGCTCAGCAGTGTGGCAGAGGGCGACGTATGGAGTAGTAGAATGTCTTAAAGGAGTGGAAGTGATTGCGGACGCTTTTTTGATTGTTGAGGAACCTATTTTGATCCACGATAACCTGTGAGAGACAATGATGTCCAAATCAATAATTCTCTGTACAAAACCAGAAAGGAGAAATTAGAACCGATTTCTTCCAACATGATAATAAATTTGCACGAAGTGAAATTCATTGGTCATATTTTAAAAGACGTATGAGTAAGAAGAGTAAGTAGAGAGAGACTAAACAAAATGTAAGAGTTATTACTTCAAACTCCAAGAGACTTCACTAGATGCAAAATATTTGCGAAGGTACTGTACTGTCTGTGGGTTCAGTATTTGTCTATGTTCGTAACTGAAGACGCCTGGAGATGCCTGAATCCGGCGGAACATCGTCCAGGGTGCTTGCGGTCACAGAAAGTACACCAGGCTTTGGAGGAACTGATAGTTGCAATAAACTGCGAGCAGTGAAGATGCGAAAGGCGATCAGACAGATAGATAGAGAGAAAAGTGAGAGACATCCACTGAGCGACAATTCCGGCTAGAACCGGATGTCAAAAGGTAGTTACGGACAATCTTCGCAGAAGCCAAGGACCCCTTGATAACGTACGCTCAATTTAATCTAGATAATTGATCTAGATTAGAGATAATCTGTCAGTAAAACGAGTACAATTGGAAGCGTAATTGAGCAAAATATTTGTCATTTATCTCCTGTTCCGGTTAGATCCGGACGTCGAAACGTGGTTACGGACAATGTCCGGAGAAGAAGTAGTCAGATTTCTCGTTTTCCTCATCTCTACAGCAGGCGGTCAGATTTTTTGTTTTCCCCATCTCTCTACAGCAGGCGGTCAGATTTATCATGTCCCCCATCTCTCTACAGCACGCGGTCAGATTTCTCGTTTTCCCCACCTGTCTCCAGCAGGCGGTCAGATTTCTGGTTTTCCCCATCTCTCTACAGTAGGTGGTCAGATTTTTCATTTATGTTACATTCATTCATGTTACGTTTCCATCTCTTAACATGGTAGTTACATCCCCATGCTCTCAACCACTCTCTATAACCTCTCAACCAATCCCACTTGACGACTCCTTACATCAAATGAAATACTCCCACTCTACCACTTTCTACACCATTTCAACCTCTCGCTACAACCTGTAAACCACCATCTAATTCCGCTGGCTTTCACCCAGACGCGACTGTTTATTATCAGACAGGATTCCAGACCGACCAAGGCAGGTTTTTACGGCTGATTTATTGCAGCTTTGAAGAAAGGAATTCCAAGACGTGGTAGATTACTACAATGGTTGGTTTGAATATGAGATTGCTAGCAGTTTCAGCAGATTGGGAGTTCGTCAATGCGACCAGAAGTCTGCACTAACCGAAATCGAACATGAAGGCGGGGGATGCCATGAAACCGAGCATGAGACTCTTCAAGAAGGTACTTGTCAGCAAATCCGATCTTTTCGATTGTCTAATGAATTGACAAAACACTCCGACACCAGATACGGGCTCAACAAAGAATGTTTGGTGGAACCCAAACATTGCTACCAACTTGACGGAACTTGTTGGAGCTAACCGATATGCCAATCGTTAGAGACCACTTGAAAGTGACCAAGCAAAAACACGCAGAGCAATACAAGACGGGTGTTCAAAACTTACTGATCCTGGTGAAAGGGTCCGGATGAAATAGCCGAGTGAGTCAGTATAGTCAAAAGAGAGAGTCCTGTCGGGATTGGGAACGAGCTCTGACACGGTGAAACTTAAAGGCAACGTGTACAGACAAATTCGAACACATCGAGCACTATGACAGAAGATCCGCCCAGCGAAAAATTAAGGAATGCTGAGTACGAAACAAATGATTCAAGTGTCACCAAATGCCTCAGGTAGAGCTCGGACGGTCGGGTCCTGACTCAGGACCGGACCGTCCTATATGTGGACCGGGACCGGACCGTTTTCATCGGTCCAAATAAAGTCGGGACTAGACCTGGACCCGACCATTTTACCGAGGATCGTTTAAGCTCTAGCATTATAGAGATAGGGCGGTGAGCTCCTGGTCCCGTCCTTAACGCAGGACCGGACCGGACGGG
>JAQGCA010003106.1:0-12437 GCA_034698945.1 Protaphorura quadriocellata | reverse complement strand
TTACTACTACTGTTGTTACCATTTGAATCCCTGGCCAACCTAACGGACAATGCTCGAAACATTTTTGCGTACGACTTCTTCTTAGTTTACAACTATTTTATTCTTGTCTGTCGGGATCTTATAATAAGCACATTGAATTAAGTAATTAAATATATAACCAACTGTGAGCGAATAGTTTTGTGTTGACTGGTACCACTTTGTACAAAAGAGCTCCCAACCGGGAGAAAGTCGTCAACCCTGCTATGTAGGTTCAGAAATCACCTAATTTTGACGAATGCATTACTGCACGGTCGCCACACTACATCGGATGTCTTTTTAACCACAATTGTGTATCCTCGTGGTACTCGACTTTCCTACCCCATCAGAGCACCTTACGGATTAGTTGAAATTGAGAAAACCCTCACTTATGAAAGGCACAGCATAGAAAAAGTGGAGGTGAGATATAATACCAGGCCCGGGGAATCTAACCCCGACCCGACAGGCAGCAGACGGGAACCCCGTACTACCACGCTGTCTTGCCTTGGTAGACGAATGTGATATACCGACTTTAAATCTAACATTACATTAATTGCATACGACTTACTCAGACCAGGATTGGATTGGATTGGATTCTTTACTTACGTGTTTATCAAAATGCATTCACACGTACATTTACAGGATATTTCTATGCACGATATCGAAGTTTCAATTACAGTATAGAAAGACTTCTACGAGAAGTTTGACAGAAAGCGACTGCAGTTGAGGTTTATACTTCTGATCCCACGGGACCATCTTAGTCCTTATATTGAGTCTACATTGAGTCAGTTTATAAAATGCAGGACACTGAACAAGATAAAATTATTGCAATACTAATCAGTTTCTAGGTTCTTCAGTTTATTGAAGTTGTCCGGTCGATTTCGATCATCAAATTGAACAAACTCAAAGTTCGTAGGGGCCGGGTCTAGTTTATGAATTTCGAGCTGCAGTTCTTTTTCATCGCTTAGTCTATTGGTTCTTGTCTAAGTATCCGTCTCACTCATTTGGGATGACCTGAACCGAAAAGTGTATTCAGTTTTCTTTGCTCAAACTAGAGCATCAAATGGTACCGTTTCAGAAACAGAAAAATCTGGCCAACTATTATACAGAATTTATCTCAGATTATACCATTCTTAATAAATCAATATCTGTAATCTACCATATCTTTATAGAAAAGACGGGCCCCGAAATAAAAATAGCTGGCACTGTTGATCAGATATCTCTATCTCCAAAATAGATTTAGTTGTTATTGAGGAGTAACAAAGAAACTTAAACTTAGACGCTACACCGCCCCTCTACCAAGACAATGCCATTATTAAGACGACTCCGGGTACGTCTAAAATTGATTAATAATTAACATTTACGTTCAAAGTCCCGTAACTCCTGTGCAAATTTCACTCATTTATTAAATTAAAAAGAAAGATCTACCAAAAGTGTGCACCTTACACAAATATTCCAATTATTGCGAAAGGCGGAACGACTGAGCTATGCAATTGTCATTGGTGTGTGTCTGTTAATGCTCCAGTGGACACATTTGTTGTCTGATTCGTTGGAGACTTGGTGAGCGGGGCCAGGGTGTCTTAGCTCCGGCTAAGTTCGTTAGCCAGCCAGATCGGGCTAATACTAGGGGTAGCTGGCTATTTCAACCTGGTCAACAGTCGCGCATATCTAAATGATCTGAACTACGAAGCTCACGTGTTTCTGTTGTAGCAATTTTTTTACACTGCGCTTCATGTCAGGTTGCGTACTGGAGGGTACTAAATTTCGTTTGGAAGCGGTAAGCAGCATCGCTTATCTCTAGGGACAATTCTACATGTTATTAATGCTTCCTCCGATTCTTACCACAATTCTGTAGTGAGTGACTTGTAACTTTATGGGTATGACCTAGCTCCCCCCGGGAAGTGTGGTCAACGAAGATTGACTTCCGGTTCGGACACTCTGCTATTTAAAATTGGCAAACAGGAAACGGCTTATAAACCAACTTAAATGAGATCGCCAACGAAAGTTTTGAACCAAATTAGTTAAACCACCGAGAAGCGTACGCCTATTTTCTTCCCGATTAGTTGTTTATATTTCAACTGCGCCTAGCACAATCGAAACCCTAGCAACCATGGTTGCGAAGCGGCAACTAAATATTAATTTCAGTTACGTAAAAACGAAAAAAAAGTGCTTTCAGTTGTACTCGTTTCATTAACTGACAGATTATGTTAAGATTCGGTATACGTTATCAAGGGTTCCTTGGCTCTTCCCGACAATGTCTGAGACCAACGTCTGACATCCGGTTCTAGCCGGAACAAGTGTCGAACGACATATGTTTTGCTCAATTGCGCTTTCAATTGTATTCGTTTCATTAATTGACGGATTGTCTTCAAATTCGGCATACGTTATCGAGGGGACCTTGGGTGGTTAGGACAATGTCTGGGTCTAACGATTGACATCCGGTTCTAGCCGAAACAAGTGTCGAACGTCACATGTTTTGCTCAATTACGCTTCCAATTGTATTCGTTTCATCAATTAACGGATTGTCTTCAAATTCGGCATACGTTATCAAGGGGTCTTTGGCTCTTTTGGACAATGTCTGGGACTAACGATTGACATCCGGTTCAACCATGGAGCAGGAGTTAGATATCAAAAGTTTTCTCCGATTACGCTTCATCAAATCAAATCAAATCAAAGATATTTATTCAAGTGTCACCAAATTAACGATGTTTGCGACTGTACTCGTTTTTCTGACCTTCTGGCGGTCAGTAGCTGTATACCTCTTACTTACTACGTTTCTGGATGATCAGTTACTGTCTTTTATCTGCGCCTCAATACACAGTTCGACGGTCAGTGGCTGTCTTTTACCTTTCTCTCTCTTTTTCTGTCAGGTCGCCTTTCGCATTTTCACTGCTCGCAGTTTATTTATTATTTTACATTCTCACCTCGTCCAAATAAAACGTAGAACTTGACACATTGGGGGTTTTTAGAAGTCGACGATATTCTGGTGGTCGTGTACCAATAACAGAATAATTTGTTCTAGTAATCTTGCACTTACACTCAGGACTTGTACTCAATGAAAAATTGCTAATAACTGTTGGCCACATTTCAAATAGTTTCTTCGAGTCCATTATTGTATTTCAATGGTAATCTTTTGTAAATATTAGTTGTCAATAAAATTGCTTAATCCTTATTTATCAATTAATGCAAATAATTTAGTACTAAATTGTCTGTATTCTTGTATTATTTGACACATTTAGATATGTCTGAAATACAAGACAATCGACGAACAGATGAAAGTATGTATTGCTTTCCGACCAGAGAACCAGAAAGTAAACAAACAAACACTTCAAATTGAATCTAACTCTTTCATTCCAATTTCTTTTCACAACTAGTTAATTCCAACACGACAAACAACACATGAATATTCTAATTCTTCTGACGATTTGGGATTTCCTTTGAATCCTAGTCATGCATGCCCAGGCCCACACACTATTTTTCTGCCGCACACATTTATGTTTACTCATACACATGTGAGTGACCCTTATTTCCCAGACATCACCTCACCTCACCATAATCTTATTGTTCACTAAAATCCGAGAAAGAGTAAAGAAGTTTACCTCTTAAAAAATCAAAACGTACGGTAGTAATAACACATAAAACTACAGTAAGTAAAGGGTGGTAACCGAACTTTTAGGGGACACTCAAGTTTAAAATAAATACTGGGCGCTACGCACCACTGATGTGTCAACAAACTTGTGTACCGTGTACTACCGAAAACAAAAGGCGCTTGAGGCTAAGTACATATAACAATAATTCAACATACGTAAGGTCAAGTTAAAAACTCATCTTTTGCACTGAACATACGTCAGATAAGTTATTTAGAATGACTCATTTGGGATTTAAGTGACTGTAAAACAATATTACGAAGGCACTTTGACGATGAATTGTTACGAAGATGAAACTCACAAGGAAACTATTTTCCGGGGGAAAACTGACCCTAGAAATTACAAGTGTCCTGAGTATAATTTTGACCGAATTGTTGGCCGATATCACTGGAAACACTTCAATTATAACCATCCGGCCGTATTCTATTAAATTAGCTATTAAAAATTTAAAGTAGTGGAAATAATTTGAAAAGTTGCTATTTCCGAACGTATGAGCGTGGTATGCAGGTAATGTGGGAGTATATTTTCTGAGTTTTACACGCGAATGGTGTACCTTGTAAGATGAGAATGAAAGTTGCACGTGCGACTACCTTAACATGACTTGTCGTTGTACTACTTAAGAGACTAGTCCTATTCCGCAAAATATTCACTCTGGAATTGATAGAATATCCGGGTTTCCCTTTGGGCCGGATTTCCTGCTTATTTCTTTGATGCATGCAAGAACATGTATAGGTATGACAAATCTAAGTAAGTGCCTGTTGACAGTTGCAAAAAGCTTTTGCAATCGATTGAAACGATTTTATACTATTTATATGTACGTGGGTTTTCAATAGATGACGGATTTGGATGATGTGAAAAAAGATAGTCTTCGCTAAATTAATATAATTCTTCGTGCCATGTGCCAGTGTAATCTAAACAATCATAGTAGACGCTTTCTGCATTTATTTTAAAATCCGTAACGCAGTGGACTAACATCAGACTGGTTTTCTTGTGGATTTATGCTCCTTGGTTGTAAACCCATATTTATAATTATAATGTACTGTATTTTGGTGCGCTCGGCGGTGTCTGTCTAATTGGAAACGTTTAAATAGCTGAACGGATGAGAGTGGCGGAGACCAACTTACGATTATTTCCATTCGTAGGACAGCTTTGTCTAAATAAATAAAATTAACATATCCGTTCAACGTGCATTTACGGTCTGGTTGTTTACAACAACTAACCATGGCCGAATAAAAAGAAGAATTTATCTATATGACTAAAAACATCCATTGTATTCAGCGATCAAGATATTTTGATGCATGGGACAAACTAAGTCAATGTAAAAACAAATCTGAAACAAGTGTTGTAATCAATGACGTTTTTGTGCATATTTTTGAAAAATAGTAAAGAAATTTGCAAATTTCAACCGAATGACCGAATAATGTATCAACGGAAACTCAATCCTGGAATACAATTACCTACCGAAGTTACTTATGATTTGATCTATTTAATTAGTAGTGTGGATGAGCTTAAAATTACAGTTAAATAATCAGAACTGAATTCTTTCAAAGTTTGATTTCATCGACAAATGAATTTACATGGCCTTCGACGAAAGAAACCGTGATGATTTTTTGTGACCTCTTGGGATGTTTCCGTATAGAAACGGAGACAAACTTTCTCATTGAAACTATTTTAGCCATTCTTTTTTTTTTGCGTATGAAAAACCAGGAATCCATTCTTGGGTTTGGCGGCTGCAAAATTTTTCCACAATTTGATTCAATTCTGGATCACTAAAAGTAGATGTTAAGGTTTGAATGGGAATACGTAGACAACTCCTATATTCGGCCTTGATGATTTGTACATTTATACTAGTGGTTAAAACAAATTCAATTATTTAGGATTTAAGCTCTGGTAAAACTGAGCAATCCCAGATATGTATATCTGGTCCATCACCCTGGACTGGCATGTGAGATGCATATGACATGATGGAAAATTCATACACTCGTGTGTTCTCTTACACCTTAATTTGACCTGACTGCATTTGAAATAAATTCTCATGGCACAAGCATATCAAGTTCAAGTTACTTTATCTACCTGTGTCGAATTGTTGGACGTAATATAATACGAACAATAAAACATTTGGACCGGCCAATATTAGCTGGACCAGCTCATATTTTTGTCACATGAAGCCTAACTACACACCCAACTACTACAATTCGATTAAACTATTCAATTCGTTTGTACCAATCTGTCGCATCGTGCGTACGTTATCAACATAAATACTGATCTTGAGAGCCCAATAAATACTCCTGACCTATTGTCGTAAGTGTCGGCTAGGATTATTTATTACTGCCGGACTTTCCAGAGATTATTAATAATCCCAGACTGTTAATAATAGTCCAGGGCTAATATTGCTCAGGTCCTAGATCGTAGATATGCATACCATTTAACATTCCAGTAATGCCAGAAAACTGTACATCACAATTTCAAAATTTAAGTCCATTGAATTTAGTTGATAATGTTGTTGCATTTACCGAGGGGTGGGTGTACGCCCATTTTACCTTATTGCATAACTCAGGTTCGAACTGTCTGATCACCTCTTAGGGAATTGTGCCGTTTCTTTAGGTGATCCTTCGAGGTACTGCATGACTGGATACTACATATCTTAGTTGTCGATAACTCTGCATACGATAATTTACCTCATAATTATGTTTGAGTCGAAGACCTTCCGAGGATCTGTCCCTGTCTCTATCTCTGTCCTGGTCCCGATCCCTTGAACTCTGTTTGGATGTTCCTCTGTGGGAAGACGTACTTGACCCAGTTATCCGTTTCCGCCCCGGAGTGCCGGTGAACATCATCCTGTGGCCGGCTGAATATCCCCTTGAATTAATTCCACTACTTTTGGAACAATTCTAATTTAGCCTTGTACTAGCTCATTTTGAGTCCGATATTGTTTCCTTATCTTCCTTGCACTTAATACACACCAGTAAAAGTCTACGTCGGACATGCTCCTCTATTCTGAGGTCAAGTTAGAGTTACAATTAATGTTAAGCAGAGACAGATGTCATGGATCATAGATTTTGAGATTACTGGACGAAAATAGTGTCCCTCCATTGTTCTTTGCCTAATTTCACTCCTCTCAGCTTCAGGACAATTTCTAATTCCAATGCAAGGAGTTAATTTCACTCCAAGGTAGATACAACAATATTTTCTACTTGATCGCTTTTGTCGTCGTCGCATTTGAAGGGCAATTCCATCATTAAAAATTCATGAGCTTGAAATGAAGGGCAGGAGTAGATGACAGACTCAAAAGGGCACGGCGACACTTATCATTCGTGATGAAAGAAATAATGTAATCGTGGAAAATTGAAATTGACAGTTCACGTCCTTCCTATCAACCCACTGTCTTTTCTCACTGACACAGCGTACCACTTTCTCTTCATTATTATTCCAATTTGATTATCCTGTCGTCTTCTTCTGATTCCCATTTACTTCGATTCTCTCAAGATTTCGATTTCTCTGACATTTCTTTACCCATGAGATGCTGGAGTGGCAAATAGTCCTACATTCCCAGTGTTACGGTCCATTTTCTCAACATTCCAATTTTGGTGACATTTTATTTCTTAGATCTGAAGTAACGTATCTTAGAGCATTTAGCTCTGTTACGATCAAACTGCGAGATTCGACGAATGTACCAACGGAGGAAAATCCAATAAAGGAGCACATTGACAGCATTAAATTAAATTAGTGATGTTCGTCTTCCTCTGAGTTTAAAACTCATTTTACGCTTGGAAAAATTCCATTCGCTTTAATTATGATGGTTAAAAATACACGTGGCATAGATTTACATTAGATGTCTCATGCCCAATGCATGTGCTGGTCTCACTTCAGAATTTAACAAACATTGTTTCCAAATATATTTCGAAATCGGAGAAGCACTGATTTGAAGCACTTTTTAATTAATCTTAAAAACACGAAACATTTTTTCCTGATTTTTGCGAAAATTAGAAGAAAATAATAATAAGATATGGAAACAAAAGCTTAGGTCTGGCTTAAAGTGTTAAACTGACTGGTATATTTTTTGGCAAGCTTCGTTCAATGCCGTGCCGTTGCCATTTGGAGGAAAGAAAAACTTGAGAAGGAATGCGTGTCTCCGGACTCAGTAAAGTCTCAAGCTCCTCTGTTGTGTTATAAAACTTGTAGCATTTTTACCCGGACCCTAGCCATTTCTTCGGGGTTTCGGGCTTTTTATCTTCTATCTTACGTACATTTCAAACATGCAAAGGTATATATCAGTATCGCTTCTGATATTAGGTATGGTACCAGTAGTGTAGAATCGCGCGTGTACTCATAATTCGCATATTCGCACTCCAGTAACTCTTTCTTCTTGTCTAATGAATGCTGTGACAGAAAGAATTGTACAAATTATTTGGACACGTATGAATTTCCGAATGCTCCTGATCTTCCTAGCCCCAGGTTTCTCATTAAAAAGTTTTACCCGAGTGATTAAAACTATATGACAAACGAAAAACTTTTCTCCGTACTTGTGGGAAATGAGTTTTCAAAGATTGGTTTTAATTGGTATTTGTATTGACGAATTGAGTTCAAAATTAAATGGTGCGTGGGCAGAGAATACAACACTAAAAAAATTCTTGAGATGTTAGTCATTATTTAATACAAATAAAGTTCTCTAAATGCAAATGCTTAGTCTAGATTAAAATGAGTAAAATTTTAGAGATCTTCAGAAACTCAAAACCAAGAGGAATTGAAATACAATTGATTCTAGTCAAAAATCTGTACACAACATAAAAATTAAAGAAATGCGAAACCCAGTCATGTAAATCATCCATGATTTTAATTTCCAAAACAAGGAGCAGTGATTGAAGCCAAAATTCTTCCCATTTTAAAGTTTTGATGACATGAGAAAAATCTTGTTTGAGATCCCAGCCAGCTCATCGCACATTCCATTCCATCCAGCAAAATCTATTGCGTTAGGTTTCTTTCATTCTTAACTATTTTTCCTTTGACGTCATTCGGACGAAGCGTCCTTTACACCCAACATCGTCGACGACGACTTGGTTCATTCATAAAAAGACGAAGAAGAAAATAAGAATCAAGTTGAGGATGCCACGTTCTAAATTTTACTACTAGCGAATCTACATCCACGCTAGGCCTAGTTACGAAATCAAGAACGCCCACTTTAAAAATTCTTACCTTATACTAAACGTGGTGAACAAGTAGGGTGTCAGGAATTTGCTTTTGTTTGGAACAAGAATCTCACGGATCCGGAACTTCAAATTGCAAATCTGCATTCTATGTACATTTCCACCATATAATATCTGCTTGTAGTATGCCCTATGACTCGGAAGGATATAGATTTAACAATAAATAATCTTCCCAGAGGGCGTGACAAATTTCCATATCTCGCCATCATAAAAATTAGATCTTTATTAAATTGATCAGGATTTATTCTCTACATTATTATTACGAAGAATTCTGTGTCAGGTCAGGATAGTTTCTTAATGTTCTCCTTAATTTACACATGCACTACATCTGCTTCAAATAGACTTCAATTTTCCAAGGCCATATTACTCTAGTAATGTGGAGGAACATAAATGCGGCTAAGTTGACTTTCTCTAATATTTTGAATATAACTCTCCCCTGGAGTAGCTGGAATAATGCCTTTTCCGCTCAGTTTTCTCATTTCCCGAACTTCACTTGCAAACAATTTCTTCAAAGGCTCACTGGGGTTGGTGGTTCCAATTGGAATCTTATCCCACCTGCAGCACAAAATATCAAATTAGTCTTGGATAATCTGATACTGTAATTTCAAAATTGTCCCGAGGTCGAGAATTCGTTTTTGTATTTCGTAAAGAGCACGGGTGAAATCCCTAACCTCCAGGTTATCTCTGATAACCGTGCGTTCATGGAACTATTTTAACCATATAGCCTTTTCCCGTGAAATTTACGCTTCTAAAATATATAATATGAGCTAAAATGGATTGAATGAATGGCAAAGTCCCTAAAATGGCTTAAGTTCTACCTCTGATAAAACGCAGAGTCCAATTCTGAACCACCCGCCGATTTCATTCTGGGTCTGAAAACTGGCAAATGCGTTACGTTCTCTGAAACGCGGACTTTCGCGGACATGTTTTCTGCCCGTTGTTGTTTCTTTGCGGCTTTAGTTGCAGCTCTACGTTGGATTATTTGAGCACGTAATAAATTTCTCTCGGCAATTTGCATTTTGAGTCTTTCTTTTCCTTGATCCGATAAATATTTTTTGCGTGGAATCATAAGTCCAGGGTTAATATTCCTCTCCTGCTTATTCGGCCCTGATTTAATTTCAATTGGTCCACTGACAAAAGTCACTTTTGGAGTTCTTGCTCTGTCTGGACTTTCACCTCGCTTCAAATCCGATGGATCCAGCGTCAGATCTGTTTTCTTTTCCTGCGATGTTTTCAAAATAATAATTTTAACGCCAACTTATGCTATTGTTAGGATATGGGAGGTCTAACCTACATTAATTTTAACATCGGCTGCCTTTGTGGGTCGTAGGACAGGTTTCACCCTTTCGTCCCGCTTGGTATCCAAATGTATCCCTAGAAGAAAATTTTCAACATGCGCGGGGTCAAAGCGAAACTTTAAAAGATGTTTCTTTCGCTCTTCATAGCGGTATATTTCCTCCGGAGGATTTTTAAGTTCAAAACTTTCCAACGGTCTAAACAGTAGCTTCCTTTCTACAATTTCCTCTGTGGATATTGTACGAGGTTTTGGTTTCTCCAACAGTAATTTTCTGGACTCTGAAATATTAAGATAAATCACTATTAAACAAAGTTTCATAAACATTGTAATAATGTGATAGCTTAGCTGGAATCTAAGCCACAGTTTCTTTGAAGTGGTGTTCAATAGCAGTGGATGGTCGAAAGATCGTTGACCGGATTTATTCGTCACCACATTAGATTGGCAATATTTCATCAGTAAAATGTATGAAAAAAAGTGCTATTTTGCATACCATCAAGAAGCTTAGTTCCGGTTCGCAACATTCTCTCACCATCTACCCTTGCATTCTCAAGTAGAAAATATTCGTCGGCCGGAATCTCATAGTCTAGCTTAGAATCATCTGCAATCAGTTTGCGAAGCTTCTGTTCTTCCTTTGGACGATTAATCCGACATTCTTTCCTTGACCACGACTGACTCTAACAGTTATTAAAGGAAATGTCAGAAAATATAAACTATAATCTGAGACATTTTTTACATTGCCAGAAAACCTTTCTATTCAATCGACATTGTCGTCGAAATGCTGGGTTACTATAAGATGGTATGTCAAATCCACTGGGGAATTTGGAAATGTCATCTACGTCAACAAAATAAGATGGCCTGTCAGTTTCTGATTCTTCCAGGTCAGTGGCATAAGCATCCACTTCATCGTGTGCTGATTCGTCAGAACTTCCGTAATTTGATCCTTCAAAAAATGTATCTTGGTCGTACGTTTCATATTCTTGTTCTTCATCTGACGATTGAATTTGCTTCCAGGACACGCCACTGAAAGTTGAGGTTGGTGTTGTTTCATTTTGACTAAATCCGTGTGAAGCACCCTGGAGGGTATTTTTAGAAAATCGCTTCCCTGAATGCCCAGAAGTGGCGTACTCTCTTTCTGCCTCCGAAGCCATGCTCAACCTCGCAACTCTTTCTCTCAAATTTTCCATACTAGGAATTCACAAATGAGTTGACTTTTTCGAAAACAACGTGAGTTATGTCTCGGAAATTAAGTTTTTGTAATTTCAGTTTAGTAAATTCAGGCCTGCATGGTTCACTCTTATTTTCCTTTCCTCGACTTCATCGTTGTTGATCGTGTTTGTAAGTTTATCACGACCATGACAGCATTTGTCAAATGACACTCACACCGTGCCGGACTTGGACAATAATTTGACAACAATATTTTTTCAGAAAGTTGAACAGTATTGGACATTTCACTACATATCCTCTAACATAAATTTTAAAACGTATTTTTATACTATTGGAATAACAGAAAACGCGAATGTTGAACAGTCGCACGACTCGTCCATTCAGCCAGCAACCTTTGAAGCACAGAGAATGGAAAGTTGACATTTGACGTTTCCTGGATGGATTTGAGACATTCGAGCCGTGTGTGACAAGTTAGATGTACCTCTTAAGGACAGAAATCTATTTGGTCATTGCGGTGTCCGTCCAGAAGAGAGCAGACGTCTTGTTTCACTAATTACGATTACTTTCTCTTTGGTTAAGGTATATAATTCTGGAGAATGTTATTTAAGATTATACAATCTTGGAAGATTACACCAGTTCTGAAACGATGCGCTGCCTCAATTTTAGTCTCATCTGTCTCAAACTCTCAAACTGTATGGACTATTTTTGATAATTAAAAGAAAACGCAAATGACGCAACTCGGACATTTTAACATGTGATGTGCTTGGCTTACGTACGAGAAGCCTACATATTTTCCTTACTTCATCGTCATGCCGCGGCCTTTCCTTTAAACAATTATTGTTCGTACACCGGATTTAAACGATATAACTATTAATTCACCCATTATGTATGAAACCGAGTCTGATTCTCACTACAATAAAACCCACCAAGCTGAGTAATGAACATTGTTATAATTTTATTAATTTCTGAAGTTTCGGACGGAATTGGAATTTTTGGAATAACGTAAGAAAGGGTAGCTGCAATTGTATACACGCTACTACGGTCAAGCGAATGTACTCTCCATATATGGTAAGGATGGCTGATTATTTCCGACGAGGAAGTTGGTTAAGA
>JAQGCA010003105.1:0-12438 GCA_034698945.1 Protaphorura quadriocellata | reverse complement strand
CCACCATCCCCTCCAATTTTCTACCTTTGTACTTGTGGAATTTGCTGTGCGGCAAGAAAATGTTAACTTTCTTCGTTCCTTTGAATTTCACAAATCCGTTAACTAATTATCGATGATCCAATGGACAAATAAACTAAACTGCATGATTAAAAGTACCAAAATTATGACGGCGAGAGTAAACGGGATTATTTCATTTGGATAATGCAATACTCACGTGAAAACGCGTAAAAGTTTTAGCGAGTTTATTGTCTACCCTGTCCTGAATGTAGAAAAATTTTAAGGGGTCCCGGCTCTGAATAGGTGAATTTGGAAATGTCATCTGCAAATGAGCTCAGAGGTCAATAACCTTTTTGAATTTAACTGGAGCAAACGTTCACAGATGGCATTATAGATTTGTCACATGGAATCACCGCTTAGCCATAGCTGAGCAGTTGTGTATGTTACAGTCCAACCTCGAATATAAAACGAAGACTTGAAAGTTTTAGCAACAGATTTCTCCTAAACCTAGATGTCAAGTCGAAGTCATATTATTTCCTGCATCACATTTATTTGTTGTTTCAGTTCGATAAAATTGCTATAAAGTCCACTCTTTACCAACACCCACAACAACCACGTTTCGTTCCGGAGAAAGTATCGAGTATCGAGGTAGAAGTCCTTCTCCTTGCCTGCGTCTACAGTTCTCGTTGAAACATAATTTCAACTGTCAATTCAAATTAATTTAGCCCTATATTCTTCAACCCTTCCACAAATTAGCCGTCATTTTAAAATATAACCGAATTTTAAGATATCCATAGGTGATTTGCTCTATGTAGAAACGTTATCATTCAGTTATCTTCGTCAACACTTGCATAAGGCATGCGATAAGCTGTTCAATGCTGATTCATTCACACTTTCATAACTCTACTGTTACTGTTGTGTAATCATTAAACAAACATAGGTAGGGAGAATATTGAACAGGAGTATGGAAGGAAACGGAACGGACCAATACTTATAATATTTATATTTGTGTAGACGGGTCGTCGGTCGGACCCACTTCCGTGTCTAACTGATATTATAGAAATGGTAATAATAATTGATGTCGACAATGTCAAAAACGAAAATATGAAGTCTGTTGCTGGATTGACGTGATTGAGAAATTGTACAATCAAATCCAATTAAAAATTGGCTACTATAAAAGTGAAGGGGTGATATTATCATGCCTGCGGGTTGCTATTGCTATCCGGGTTAATCAAGATTGAAACTAATCACATATTTCTTGGCGACTGCATATATATGGTAGCAATTCTCTGCAAGTCATCTGGCAAATATTCTGCAAATAAGTGCCGGGCACTTTGCCGAAACAATTGACAACAATGTTAAAGTTTTAAGAACAGAATTCAGAGAATTGCTGCAATATGTTATCATCGCTTAATAGTGGCACCGCTATGCTCTCTGAGATAGAGATATTGAGTAGGCAAAGTCAAAGTGTTATTTTAAATACAACACGGGTCAACTCTTGACTTTATATAAATTGAAGCCACGGGTTATTATTTAAAGTTTTTCGGCAGAATGTTGTGGCATCGATTAACCTTCAATTTATGGGAAGATATCTGATAAGACCAAGCTACCGCAAATGACCGATTAGAGCCCCGGGGCAGTAGTTCAGGCCGGTTCAGAGATCAAAGACTTTCACCACTTCCGCCATTCGATTACATGGAGAAAACTGGAGAAAGCTGGAGAAAGATCCGGGCTCCATTGGACCACCGGTCTCTAAACGGCACCAGTACGCTACGCAGACCTCTATTATCAATTAGAATAACATTTCGAGTGCCTCTGGATAATTGAAACGGAAATATCTTAGTTACTGTTACATTCAGAACTGCTTCACTTTAGAATTTCAGTCCAGAATGTACAATACTGGAGATTGGTGTGAATGATAGCGATGATGATTTCATAAAGAAGGAATAATTTTATAACAAAAATATATAAATAAAAAGGTTTCGGGTGAATGTAACGCATATTTTTTTTCACCCTTCATGGACTTATCAGCAAATACCATAACAAACATGTACATGGGCGACCAAGGCCCGGTGAGCGTAGTGCTTCGTCAGCCTCGTATAAAATTGGATTCCTACGCGTGAGATTTTGTTAAGGATAAACGAGTCTTCAATTTTGGAGTTCATTTTGCCGAGTCGTAAATGCCGGTTAATACTGAGGTTGCTTGCAAGGATGCACGCCAAGCGTACAGAAAGTTTATTCAGGACAGGAATTTTATCTTACCGCATACTTGAAAATTAATCATACACGATTTGAGTTCATTTTATTCCTTCAATTCAACCTCGTAAAGAAAAGATTGTAATGTTCGTTCAATCACATATTTTTAAAATAAAATTAACGTGTTTACGGATACGCCCTCAAAACTAATTATTTTACAAATAACTTTTGAAATTTGCTCTTGCGGTATATCTACTTAATATGACTCTGTGACTACTATGAATAATATATTGTGAAACTTTCAGAACACAATTCAAAGCAGTTAGGCGGTCGTGAGGACAGTTTAGACTGAAGCCCTTTTTGGCATACGGGGCCCAAAGTAATTCGCAAGGTAGATTTAAAGATAATATTTGTGTTACTTATTCCAATACTACGCGGAATACTTTAGAAGTTCTTATGGCACAGGATTCTAGCTTGGATTATTTTGACAGAAGGAAAACTAATTCAGAAAACCATTTACTTTACAGAGAAGTACAGACAAGTTAGAGAATATTAATAGTATTTTCTGTGAGCATTCACAAGATTCGCAACACGTAGTCAAATGAACAAACACGTTCATCTTGTACAATAACGTTCGTATTCGTATGAAATTCGTGTCGACTATAATTATAAATAAATACTAGGGTTACTGTCATTGGAAAATCAAAATATATTGGTATCACAGCAGTATCAAAGCGATCAAGAATTGAATATTTAATAAAATGAACTCATTTCTCCTTCTGTTGAACAATTAGAAGGGGAAACCGAGTTTTGTAAGGGGAATGGGCTTCCGCGGTCAAGAAATTGGCTAGAAAGTATAACAAGAGTATAAAAATTATCGTGGTTTGTACAATTACAAAGTGAGAAATGGAAGTCCCTATCTGTAGCCAGGACCCAACATTCGTCACGTTAAGGAACATATGAAGGCCCATACACTGAGACAATAAGAGAACAATTAAGAAGTTTTTTTCAACTTCCGCTTTCGAATATAAGAGGAGTCGAAATACGGATGCGACCAGAAGTAATGGCGCAAAGATTTTCTGCAGCAGTATTATCATCATGACGAAAGGATTGAAGATACTCACGAAACATCTCGCAGCACTGGGGTCGAAAGAGCTTACACTTCCAATGTTTCCAATTCCAAAGAATGAGAAAAAGACGAAGAAGAGCTGTAATTGTTTAGAAAAAAATTAATACGGTTTCATTAAGGGAATTTCCTATCAAGAGAAGTTAAATTCATTCGGGTATGATCGAGATAGTCTTTATGTCTTAAATGTCGTAAATACGGATCAGTTACGAAACTTAAATCAAACATCCGACCGGATTCGGATGAAACCATTTATCAGACCGATATCTGATGTCTGGCAGTTGGCTGGATGTCTGATAGTTTTATAGTCACATATCCGGTTTTTTACTCAACATTCTCGAATATATACGATCATAAATATCGTATCTGATAGCAGTCTTATTAAAGCGTAGCAAAAAAGAACTGCTTACATGAACTCCGGCCAGACGAAACGATCGATTTAGATTAACTCCTCGACCTGGCCCCATAGATCCTTGCCTTGTACCAATTCTCAATTCAAAGAAAGCTTCCCAGGAATCACCATTCTCCATAGTTTCAAGTTTGAGCAGATGGACCAAAACTCCAAATAGGGATGGCAAAAAGAGGCTTTCATAAGATAAACTGAGTAAAGCAAAGGGAGTCGCGACACCCAAGAAAATGGAAAGAATCCGAATTGAAACGACAGATGAAATGAAAACGGGAGCTGAAAATGAGAAGGCGATTGAAGACCAAGCTAGGACGCGTGTGAGAATGGCGTCTGGGAAATGAATAAGGACAGAGACAGCAAACAAAAGTCCGATTTGGAGACTCAAAACCAAACGATCCTGTTTCGGGAGTTCAAAGGGTCGTTTTCTCAGCATCAGGAAGAGAACAGCAAAAACTCCCGAAGTGACGGCTCCCGAACTCCTGTAACAAAGTTAGCAAAGGCAGGTAAGACCAAAGACCATGCAAGTGTATCAATGGACTAATGAGGTGAAATTATTCCGTCACTTTGTATAACAACAGAGACCGTACTTTACTCACACAAATAGGGAGTTTTGGTCCTTTCCAATCAAAGGTACGATGGGAAAAACTCCCAGTACACCAACGGATCCCAACCATAAGATCCCTTGCCAGGTGCTAAACCATTTCTTTCTCATGCACCACAGAGCATTCAAACACAGCCCCAAAGTCAGGATCTCTCTTTGGTAAAAAGATAGAACCAAAATCTCGCTCCCAATGCCAGCAAACAGGGCATGGCCCAGAAGGATTTTAATATTGGCGTACGGTCGTCCTCTGTTTCTCTCTAGTGAATAGAGGATTCGACCCAGGTACAATGGGAACAGAGTGTACGGCACTCGCCACAAGGACCAACCAACAGCACCTGTAATCAAATATCAAGCACACCTTTCTTTTTAAAACTCTTCCTTCCTTCCGTTGCCAAAGGAGTCTGGTTAGTTTAGTAAGGAATAATTCTTGAGGGGGTTGAAAAGAAAGTACCCGAACTGCTACAAGTAGTATACTCATTTCGTGTCTCTAAATGGAAGCTGATTTTCACTTAGACTATCCCCTAGAATCTCTTAAGATTTTGCCAATAGTGAATAATCTGGAATTTAGACTCTCGTTGAGAAAATTCAATAATGAACTAGAAGAAATCCTTAAAGAGAAAACAAAGATGGTACAACAGACAGATAACTCGAATCAGATCCATCAGAAATTAGCTAATAGTAAAATATCTACCACTAGATAACGATATAATTTGAAAAGTTTCAGATGGCTTGATTTAACTATCTGATCGGATTATATGAGCGAGCTTCCTTAAATTTTGTCAAACACTGACCAGATACAACTCGGATAGGATTTCTGATAAAACCAGCTATACGATTATTAAACAGTTTTTGTTATCCGATTCGGTTATTCAATTATCTGCTTCCAGAGATTAGAGATTGCTGTCGCTTACTGTCCGCGGCGACGTAACTGTGTAAGTCGCATGGGCCAAAGGGTTATGCCTAGACAACGCTCTCTTATTAGGTAGGCTCACATTGTCCAAAAATACGAGTTTGTCATTTCCATATTGATGACACATTTTTTAAAATCCTCCTTAAGTTCTATTGTTTGAACAGTACACCCTACCACCTGATAGTGAAGTTGTCGATATTCTTGGGTTTAGGCGATGAGATTCTTTCACCTACGATGCCACGAACAGTAAGAGATCTGGTAGAAAACGGACCTAAAAAACCGATTTGAGCAGATTGAATAAACTTCAGGCAAAATTTCAACCCCCTCTCCGGAAATCTTGGCTCGGGACCGTCTAACGAGTGACAAAAGTACCTTTTGTAAATACAAATGAAAGGACTGCGGTGTATGCCAAGTATTTTGGGTGCAACAGTGTGAGTCCCTGCTTAGTTTCTAGTTGCACTACACAAGCCCCAATTAACGCGATCCAAATAATAAAAGATACGACCGTTAGGGTTGTTAGTAGAGTTTGATCATAACGCTCGTAGTATTTTGTTGCATCTAATGTAATCTCAATTCCTTTGTTTAGTCGTTCCATCTAAATAGATGCAGATTGAATTAATTCATGTTATTGCTGTATAGGGGGACTGTAATTGCATTAGATACGGTATGAAAATGGTTGGTGTACCGCTGAGTCGTAGTACTCACTCGTGGCAAATTCTACAGCTTCGTGCATTAGAATTTCTATTCTACTTTCTTCAGAATACAAAGAGTAAGCAATGTTTCGTCTTGCCACGTGAGACTTTTTGACAAGCATCAGCTCATTGAGTTGACGGATATTTGTGTAAAGAGCATCAAATGCGAACTTGTGATTTGTCCAGAAATGTGAGGGAAATCTCCCAACTGAATTAGAGGGAAATGGTACATGAAGTGCTCCAGCCAGTAAGGATGCAAAATCCGCTTGTTTCAGTCTTGATCTCTCCATGTCCCCTCTGAATAAAAAAAAACGTAACACAATAAGACTATCCCTTCACCTTCCAGCAATTCACTTAGACTCTTCAATTAATCTAAGAAATTAAAATCGAGATGTTCAATGTTCATTATTCACTAACTTAATTCCCGGTCCCCAAATAATAAATGGAGTTTCTGTTTCAGCTGTCGATCCATCTCCATGCGATCCTGTACAAACGTAACTGTATTAATTTTGAAGCATACTCGCATTATTTTCTAATATTTCCTAAATCTTACCCCAGTCAGTCATCCCATGATCAGCTGTGAAAACGAATAAAGTCTGATTATCCGTGAAATAATTTCCTATAAGAGCCTCTGTCTGAGATACAATCCCGTCAACAAGAGCGATGTTTGCTAAGTACGGTCTAAATTAACACCAACATCTTAAAATCAAACACTTGAGTACTACAAATGAAATAATTTGTAGATTTTAAAATCACTCTGATTTTGGCTTCGCAGCATGCCCAGTGTTGTCGATTCCCAGCAAGTGAAGAAATATTAGTTGCCTGTCCTTTCTTGGCAACTTCTCGGTTTCGACAAGAGCTCTAAATTTTTCGAAAACCCAAGTATCCAATTTGGAAGAGTTGGTTGCAAGAAAATCCTGCCAGTCCGATGGATAAGTATCAGCATAAAATTTTTCATTCCGAATGCCTGCAATTAAATGATATTTTAATAATGTTTACAAACAAATCCAACGAATTTCATCTACTTTACTACAAACCTTTTGAAAACATATTGACCACATCTGGTGATCCTAGAGCTACGACAGAATCACTCTGATTGAACACAGTATCAAATTCAACTAGATTGTCTTTCCATCCTGTAAAAATTGCTGAAGGGTCTTCATAAAATCCAGCAAATAGTGCGATATGGCCGGGGCGCGACTCAGTGGGAACTCTCGTATCCGAAATTCCCCATTTGGATTGTCCATGGTCCATCAGACGTCTACAAGTAAAACAAAAAAAATAAGTATTTGTGGAGTACCTTAGGTGGAATACACTGTCGGTTCAGTTGAATACTTAAAAAAACGTCTAGAAATCAATTCTATATCTAGTAGTGCATGGCACAAATATTTTAGTTAGTATTCATAAAATAAGATTAGGGACTGCAAAAATTGGCGGGGGTTACACGCAGAACTTAAATGTATGGCGATTATGGAATTAAGAGAATAAAAAATAAACTCGATTTAAAAAAAAATAAAGCTAATATATGCTCCGCGCGTGAACAAAGTCGAAGTGGAAACTCATTAGCGTAAATCATCGCCATTTAAAAAAATATTAACGTACGTGAGATATGGATGAAGAGTTGGATTATCAAAAAATACATCCGCCCTTAGTCCATCAGCCACAAAGAAAACAACTCTTTTAATTCCGGATGGCTCTTGACCTCGATGATATTTCTCAACTTGGACAATTGGTGATTGAAATTTTGTTTCAAAGACAGCGTATAGAAAGTAAATATTTACGATGACTGACAGGAGCCACACACTCGGGATTAACTCCATTGGACGATATCACAAAAATTTACTAAAATTTTAAAACAAAATTCACTTTCACTTGTAAATAAACTTTCGATTTTACATTTTCAACTAATTTTCACTTGTAGATTCAAAAGTGTTGACAACATGTGCGGGGAAAATCCCCACGTGCTCGGCACTTCACACCCGCCAACTTTTCATACCAGAATCCGCACCTTCAGTTCCATCTGTCCCAACCAAGTGGAGTCTCCCAGTGCCGACATCCTCGACGTGCTCGCCGGATCTCAGCTGCCCAAGGAAGTTTGGAAAAACTGAAATTGGAAATTGGCGATTTTTTAATCAAAATACACACGGTTCCACGAAATCGGTAAGTCAACTAATTAAACAGCAGTTAAATTTAGTAGCGAGTACCCTTGAAAGTGAATGTTAACTGCGTTTGAGAATATTTTTTTAAACTACAAATTGTATGTACATGCTAAAATGCATAGCAGCACAGGGGGAAATTTGATTTAGTTGGCACTGCCAAGCGTGTTTTAATTGAAATATGTTGGTGGTATGGTTTTATGTTATTATGCTTTCAAAATTTGAAACAGGATGTAACTTGACCCAAACAAGACAAATATTTTCAATTTAAATCCAATTTTGTTAGGACTGGCCCAATGGACAACGATCCAGAGGTTTGTTTTGTGTTCACATGTGGCAAGCGTATGCAAATTGTTGCCGGTGCGGGCGGGGGCGGTGCCGGTGGGGATGAGATTAATTAGTAAAAAATATGTGTGAATTAATTTTTAGTAGCGTGGCCACTGCGTGACTGTGTGACCATGAGGTTTGGTCTACAGCCGAAATAGTGTGCATAGCTGAGTGACAATATGACTACCGTTAGAATATATTTAGATTTACTATTAGAAAAGGAAAAAATGAAATCAATGCTTTAGTGTTGTAAAAATACTATTTCCCTTTCTTGCTTCTAATTCAAGGTGTATATAGTTGTCTTATGGTTGCATATATTGCGAACCAGAATCAGACCAGAATGAAAAAGTAAAATAAGCTTTGTAAAATAGTTTAAATTGTCATTTTAATTCGACGTAATAAATTACTACTGACTGACCACATTCGTTTGACTCGATTGGCCAATGAAATTAAGATTATGACTATGAGATGATATTTTATAATAGGACCGATGAGTTTGGCCTACAGTATAAATGCATTGTTATCTTGGATGTAACTAGTTTTTGACATCTACTGTGATATTCAAAGTAGCAGTTAACTGCCCGCCGCATCATTGACTAATTGCTACTTTAATATTTCCTTACAGATAAATAATGTCGCCGAAACGTAATAATATGGTGCCCAATGGGCATTTCCATAAGGACTGGCAAAGGTATGTGAAGACCTGGTTTAATCAACCGGCTCGTAAAGCCCGCCGTCACGCCAATCGTGTCAAGAAAGCTCGAAGTGCTGCTCCTCGACCTGCAGGTGGACCCCTTCGACCAGTGGTTCGTTGTCCAACAGTGAAATACCACACCAAGGTCCGAAGTGGACGAGGATTCACTTTGGAAGAAATCAAAAGAGCTGGACTTAGCAAACATTTTGCAAGGACCATTGGTATCGCAGTTGATCACCGAAGAAAAAGCCGATCTTTAGAATCACTCCAACAAAATGTTCACCGATTGAAGGAATACCGATCCAAACTTATTCTATTCCCTCTGAACTCCAAGAAACCATGGAAGGGTGATTCTACGGTAAGCGTTCACATCAATTGTCTGCCATTAATTAGAGATATAAACACCTAATAAGGTCAAGGTAAGCCAGAATCATAAGCGTTTGTAGAGGCAAATATTATATGACATTCGAATTGTCATATCGTCACATTGAACAGTAAGACTAATTAAGTTTTTTATTCCATTTCTGGAAACTTTAATTTGATTCCCAACGTTATCATCCAGACAGAAGGAACGTTTTTCTAAAAGAAAACCTTTTTTATTTAAAAAATATAATTTCACATTCGTGCATTCTTCAAATCTTACTGTGGAGATCCTTGCTCTTTTATTATATGTTTCTCTGAAACCACAAATATGAGCTCCGGTTCAGCCTCCTCGATTTCGAACGTTGTTGAAACCCCTTTAGGGCTAGTTGCTAGTTAACTTTGTTTTCCTAACATGACCTTTTTTCGGATATGAGTGAGTACATGCTTAACAGGCGTTCTTAGTCGCGTAGTCACATTCGGACCATCGGGCCTCGTAATTTGTAACGATAACCTCAAAATGTAAAAAATCTGACTTAAAGAATTAATAGTTGACTTTCTTGTCTTCAGGCTGAGGAGGTTAAATTGGCGTCACAATTGACCGGAGAATTAATGCCAATTCGTCAACCATCCAGAAGAGAAAAGAGACGTGCACCAACCGACGAAGAGAAATCCTTCTCTGCCTTCTCCGCACTCCGTAAGGCTCGTGCTGATGCACGTTTGGTTGGTATTCGTGCCAAGAGAGCTAAGGAAGCCGCTGAGAATCCCGAGGATGCTGCTAAGGCACGTGAAGCAGGAAAGCTGAAAAGGAAGAACAGGAAGTAAACTGAACACCTAAGTTTTTTGTTCTATACTTTGTTTAGCTTATGAAATGAATAAATCAAATGTTATTTTATTTGATTGAATTAAATTGTTTACTGGATTTCCACGTCTTTATTTAAAAAGTTAAAAGGCAGTTCATTTCAAACATTCAAAGTTTAAAAAATTAAAACAGAACACGATACATTTTTAAAATATAGTTAAAACAAAAGTTACACAAAGACAGGAAAACAAATAAAATATCTGCTGTAAATAAATGCAAAATCAAATAGCTAAGAATTCCTAGGAAGACTATAAGAATATTTCATAATATTATGTTGTTCATTGGAAGCGTTCAGAATTGGCGAACTTCTGTCCAAATTATTGGACTGATTTGTTGTGGACTGACGGGGTGACCGGAGAACGTGGTCAATCGAGGGACAATGGGGGTGTGGTCCTGGTTCTGGGGTATAGACAAAGGTTAATCCAGTAGAAAATATAATTCCGTCGTCTCGAACAAGTGAAACAGGGACTTGCGTTGGCACTCTAACCCATTGCCACTCATCACGAAACAACGAAATATCAGGCACAACACAGATCATACTTTCTTGACATCGATACATGGTCTCTGACTCAACTTCCCCAAACCAAACTTTTAAAGTTGGGTCAAAGTTTTCACCATTAAGCTCCAACATGGCAACATCCCCTCCACCATTGTGATTAAGGCTTTGAACAATAGGAACGGGAGTAATTGGGTTTTGTACAGGTCCCATACCTTCGTAGAACTGATATTCAGCTTTATCTGTACTAATTATTGTCCAAGCAGCGCCGTCACTAATTACTTCTTTGTTTGCGTCCTTGGGTGCAACATTGGCTTGGAATTGGATAATTTTTTCATGGGATAAGCATAAATACATTCGGTCCGTGTCTTTCAAATAAAAGGCACATTTGTGAAGTTGGGAAACTGGATCATCTGCATCCAACAGGGCCATTTGTTTGTCTACCTTACGAATGACCAAACTGAAATCAATACAGAAATCATATTAATTAGTGCTCAATATTGATGTACTGTCTCTTAAGCACTGATTAAATTAACTAGTACCGTGGCAGAGCCATTCCAGTTACACTACAAATTAATTTAACAGTTGCTCCGTAATGTATGTAACCGTCTCGAACAGCGATTTCTTCTTGTTCCGACTCATCGTCTTCGAGGAGGTGAATTGCAAAAGCACCCCATTGAGTGGATGATCTGTTGAGCAAAAATAAAGTTAATTAGATAATTCCCTGCAGATTCCACTAAACGAATAAAATAAAATCAGAACATACGCATGAAAATTGTTTTCTTCCACGTGTAAATAACGAGTGCTAACGGTCTGAGAACGCAGTCGATTGAACAAAGCCACTTTTGTACCACTTGCAATACACAAGTCAGCATTTTTAAGAGATTGTTTCTTCTTGGACGGCTTAGATATCACTTTAATCCGTTTACTTTGGAAAACTCCAATTTCATGACCACTCCCATAGAACATCTTTACGGACAGCATAAAATGTTTCCTTTTATCAGAATCTGAAATAAAAAGCGTTTTGGCAGCGCAATATTCCTTTCCACATATATCAAGCTGTTGCATATCTTGATCAGAATTGCCGATGCCGATGAATGCACACAAATGAGACCCTTGTTCAGTTTCCCCCTCAGCTAATAACTCCTCCTTTTTTCTTTCCCATCCTTCACCATTCAGGTAAATACAAGGTGGTGGACAAAAGAACCTTTTCTCATTTCCGTAAGACTTTTGAGCAACTTTCGCGTGCAAAATTACAAGTGTACAGTCCTTCTTTTCCTTCAGGTATTTCCTCATAGCTTCTCTTGTCAAAGGCTGAGTTACCGTAATCTTCCTCTCATTCTTTATTGTGGGGAACATCGTACCACCTAAATATCCGAAATAATTATATTAATTAGTGACTAATTACTTGGCGTAGCATGATATTATAGCCGGACGAGCTAATCAGTAAAAGGAATGCACGCACAAGATCAAACAGTTGGGTTTTAATTAAAACTATATGCCAATTTCAAAGTACAGGGTCACGCATAACCTTTGCCCCCCCCCCCCCTGGCCAGCGCAATCTGGGAGAGCCGGACAAAAAGTGAGATATGCATTTTGTAGAGAATCTTATGAA
>JAQGCA010003104.1:0-12440 GCA_034698945.1 Protaphorura quadriocellata | reverse complement strand
AGACAGAAAAATATTAGGATGATTCTTCATATCATCCTACTCAGTTATCTTCTAGCAATAATAACGTCCACGACAACAGGAGCTACACCGAGACCAACAGCGCCTCCTCCTCTGGTGATTACAGAGAATTCTGCACTACCTCCCACCTTGGGACCTCCTACGACTACGACAGAGGTAATTAAATTTTCATTTCCTACGTCCATTCGTATAGGAATTATCGATTACTCAAATTGTCATTTTGACCGGTTGATAGATACGTTGTAATATGTGTGGAGTTATGGAGCTCAAGTTATAATTTTAAGGATGTGCGCAACTATTTTGTCCACAGTAGTCTTCTTAGCTCCTTAGGTACGCGTGCTCTGTGTCTAATTTGTGAGCTGAAATTGAAGTCATAGGTTGTACTATGACAAAACAGTCCTGGACGGACACTTCGAGTAAATCCCTCTTCCGTAAGTGACGACGTTGGACTAATCGTCAGGTATGTAGTTACCCCAATTGAAGGTGAGACAAGCATGCAGTTCACATCAGATTCATCAGATCCTATTTTGTGAACTCGGTAATTATATGTGAAAGGTTAGTCCGATCAGTCTATTGTCAGTGTGAATAGATTAGTAAATTGTTCATGCAGAAAATATACTCGTCAGTTTCACCGTCAGGCAGGATCCCTCTTATTCCTCGTGGAGATTTGGTTGCTTTCAATTTTTGTAGTCCTAGCAGGAGGAACCAACTCCAGCAGATAAATGCGTTTGCGGCGGAATAATAACTGTAGGGATCGAATATTAGTGAACTAACAACTTTATATACTGTAAGTTATAACTTCTTTCAATTTTAAGGTGACGCCATCTCCAGCCGCCAAGCTTAGCCGGGAATCCATATTCAAGCAATGCAGACTGACAAAGAAATGTTTGGCCAGTAACACAGAAGGAGAAAATGGACGACAAGGTCCAATCCCAGGAAAATTGCGAGAAAATGATATCTGTATCAGAAACTTTGGCTGCCGTGTCATTCTCACTTCCGGGAGTTCACCAAAAGGCGAAAAGACCGACGCCGATTATGTGTATATCGAAATGGCGGGGAAAAGAAATTCATGGGTGGCGATGGGACTGTCTAAGACTGACATGAAAATGGTTAGCCGTATATTTATTACAGGGTAGACCAAAGAAATAATTAACTCTCTATGAAACTGATAAAACTAATGATTAGGAGCATTAATTGTTACCGTGCATTCCCATAAACATTCACATGAGCTTTTAAATCACCCGTAGCGTAACTCAGAACAGAACTCCACCATCAACTACCACGTCAAGTTGTGGAAGTTGGTAGTTTTGGTCCGCCCGTTTTATGTAATTTTCAGTTCTAATATCTTTATGTAATTTTTAGTTCTATATTTTTATGTAATTTTTAGTTCTATATTTTTATGTAATTTTTAGTTAACACAGAGATTGTAATTTCTTTCGTGTTTGTCATTTAGGGAGATGATTTTGTGATTGAGTGCGTTCACCATCGAAATAATGCGTCTATGACTGTCCACACATCCTGGAATGTAAGACGTTCACAAAATCCACCTACCTTTCAACCTACCAACGAACGATTGGACTCGGTTAGTATTAAGAATTTTATTTCAGGTGAAAAACTTCAAACTAGCATAAGTGCGGCCACAACCGCTTGGATTTACATTCTGTCATGGTATCGTACGCGTAGTGTATATTACAGGGTATTCGAACAGAACTGGGCCTGAACACCTAAAAAGAAGAGTGACCCGAGAGGTACGTTCAGACTCAAATTATCTTTTACGAACTTCAAATTTTTTGAACTTTAGACGGATTGCTAGAATTTTATCGGAAATCCGAATATACAATATTTATCTCAATCCGACCATCCTGATTAAGTTTCGAGGTCAGGTACGTTCATAATGGAGTCACTTGTATCTCCGTTCACTTTTTTCAAAACGTGTTCCGAACCTCCCGATATGCCGATATATGTCCAAACCAAATAAAGAAGGGATTAATGAGTGCGTATCATTAAAGCTAGAAATTATATTCTTTTACACCAGAGTTAGGACAAGGAAAAATTCGCCATTCTTCATGATTCCGGAATTGTGGATGGATACGTTTTCTGCAAATTCTCACTCAAGAAGATCCTATTTTACAACGACGTTCGTGAGAGTGGAGCAAGAAAAACTTTTAAGCTTGTCACTGACTTGGACTTCATTCTAATGGCAGTTGGAAGAAACAACGATGACGCCACTGGTAAGACACATTAACTGTGACTGATAGAAACCACTAAATAACTAATCATTCTCTGAATCATTTTAAATATTGCTTTACCTTGTAGAGAATTTGAATAAACACTTTTCGTATGAAGCGTGGGTCACTGACTTCAAAGTAAGATTGGGAGCCAGGTCTTCTGTGTCTTCCTCCAATGGAAAAAAGAATTCTGTGTCTTTCTTCAATGGAAAAATTGGCTCAAATAAGCTGGTCGGTGTATTTACATTGTTATGTACATTGTTGTAATTATACATATAATAGCTTAAATAAGATAAGTCGGAGCCAGTCACACATTAAATCAATTTACATTTAATGTTGTTGTGTGGGTAATGAAGTTGATGGTTTAAGGAGAAGCGAGCAGAGTTGTCAACAAACTATAAGGGTGCCCAGCGATAGAATTTGCAAAAAAGGTGTTTCAAAAGCTTTCACTTCGGAAACAATTGCGGGGCCCAGCCGAAGAACCCCCAATATAAGATTTTCCTTTGTTTAGATTTCTGAGGCAAATGTAATGATTGGGGTGAATGACCTCACGCGATTTTTTAATGCCATTTTAATGACATTTTATTTATACTTTGACTTTACTCGATGCCAATAATTCTTTAATTCCATTTCGGTCCAGATTAAACTATTCCGTTAATTTAATTTGATCTATATGGGACTGCCATCGAGCGCGGAGCGGGAATATACGTAGTTCCAATCACTCAACCCAAAATTTTGGTTAATTTTTGAAAATGTGAGTTGTCAAGTACTAAAAATTCCAAAAAAGTATTGCAGTGCCACAAGTGCCCCCTTTTGTTATTCTATGTAGTGCCAGAAATTTGGTCAAATTCGGTCCATTTTCACGATTTTCACGATCCTTCATTCAGTTAGCTTTTTGTTTCACTTGTCTTAAATAAAGTAATATTAATTTATTTCGGGTGAAATTTAATAAGTTCTGACTTAAAGTCCGAAAAGACTTTATTCAGTACAATCTACGAGCATTCTTTACACTAATCTAAACAGAGGTTATTTTGGAGAATCTGAATTTTTACATATGTTAATGCCAATGTTAGAAAAGTTGTACTTTTTTAACTGTTGTGAGATGGCCTTTGTTACGGGGTGAACTTTACTGGACCACAACTTTGACCTAACTTCAAAGTTCATTAGCCGTATTTTAAACAATGTCTCTTTCGAATCGCATAATCCATTCGTCCTTGGAGTAGGGGCATTTCTTATAGACTCATCCAGAATACCAAAGCAGAAAGCAGTCTCTCGCATTCAGAGGTTCATCTTTCTGTGCGGCGATGGACTGAAGGTGGATATGCCCGATCAATGACAGACAAAATGATTTCGATTGAACTTTGATATCCTTTCAATCGTCCACGAACAAGAATTTCAATACGGGTCCATGGTTGATCATGGATGAACCTCTACACTCTTCACTTTATTGAGGTTGACTCATTTTATAGAAGCAGCATAATCAGTTGGACGGTCCCCAGCTTTGATTACTTAAGGAAATGGGAAGTAAAATTTTGATCTCATGCTTTTGATTTTATACCGTAGAGCTTAATTCTAAAAGAAAATATAAACTGACACTCTAACGGTGGATGCTGGGACAATCAGACCTTACAAACCGTAAACCGTATATTTCGTTTGGAAATTTGAGTAGTTTTTCCTTTGAAAAAAGTGTTCTACGATCCCTGAATTCCTTTCAAGAAACTTTGGTAAAGCGAGCAGAATTGCTCAGGTGTCGATAGAAGACAGATATGATTTCCGATACCAAATTTTCAATTATTTCGTTACACATTGAGAAGAGATTATTTGAAAATTGACTGTTGAGGATAAAACTTGAAAAAAAATGTGTTTGATTGCTGATATTTTTCAATTTTTACTATTTCGTCGAATTCGAGACTGAATGTATTCTGACTGTGCAGAGTGGCGATGCAGTGGTGGAATGAAAGCGAAAGCTGCGCAACGGAGGGGTATCGGGAGTTCCGACTGTAGAGATCGAGTCCGACGGATTCGGATTGATAGTTTTTTTCTTCTCCTGAATATCGGAATAAAAATGAGGCATATTTTCTATCACATGATCATACAGCTCATACGGTGGATTCGGATAGGTTTTCAGGAGAGTTAGACAAACTTGGATGGAATTTGTTCTTAATACGTATTAAAGTGAGATATCTTGCCGGACGAGATGGAGGAAGACCTGCTCTGAAATGTGGAACCCCAACCCCACCGTTAGAAGCATAATTAGCACCCGATGCTTATAAGGAAGTACATTATCGTATCGACCAACGGCTATGCATTTATATTTAAGTACTTATTACATTTTAACCGTTCTTGACTATGGGATTATCTCTTTCTAAATTGTCCCAATCAAAATATGATTATGTGTAACATGTCTATCTTATTTCTATCTCTTACGTATTTTTTTCTATTATACTAGTACTAGTATGTTGTAAGTTCTTGCTTGTACTGGTAACGCAACAAACACAGAACTATGTCAGAATCAAGCAAATAAAACAATCAATTAATGTACCAGGATCAGGGTTACGATTGCGAAGTCAATTCACTTTAAATTTATACCGCATAGCAATTGTAGGAGTACTGTGGCCACCTTCATTCGAAAACGCACAGACATTAACTATTTAAAAGTATTTACTTAATTAGTATTCAAACTGTCAAATAACAGCACACTCTCCCAGCCTTAGGCGTATGCTCTTAAAAGTTAGCTTGGGTTAAACTTTGCCATGCGAACTCGTCTTTCTTAAGTAATAATTCACGAATGGTTGGGAAACATCAAAGTACATATTACATATAATTGCTTATCGTCCGTTGCGGAGTTTGTAGAGTTTGATATTCGGAGAGAAGGTATGTACGGTATTATACCCTAGCTTACCTCAACTAGAATCTAACACATTTTGTCTATTTGACGAAATGCACAAGTTGACATATTTTTCGATTCTGGTGAAAATAAGGATCTGAAAAGTTGACCAATTGGTAACTTTCTTCCTTCTATTATCATTGACAACGTACATTCCTACATTTTTTACATGTAATTTTAGGTCGAATAGGCTGGGCGATATGAAATACAATGTCCCAGAAGGTTTTTAAAGTCACTGTTAGTGTCATGCAAAGCTCTTCAGTCCAAGTTAATGATCTACCAGCTGAACAAATTATTCGATAGTTTGCCTGACGTTAACGAATCGACTTTTCTCCTGCGAAGTTACTCTGCAGGCTTATATAATTAACTTAATGACTCATTAATGACTTAGATAATTAAACCGAGGATGTCCAGAAAAGTTTTGAATTAAAGATACAATTAAAATTAGGATTTCGATGGCTCCCTTTAGCCATAAATCTGAATAGCCTTGGTCAATAGTCAATAGCTACCTCATACAAAATTGCTACAACTCAAGCGTTATGTTTCAAGTTTCAAGTTTCATGCTCAGTTTTATTCAAGTGTCAAAGTTCTTCGCATAACGAACGAACATCCTCTGCTCAAAGTGAAGTTCCGAAAACTAATGGAACACCAAGCTTGACAGACACAACACAAAATCCGTGTACACATAATCCCAGCCTTTGAGTTTATTCAATGAATTCTTCATTCACTTTTGTTTTTCTCTTCCCTGAAGGATGAAAATTGAGACTTTGAATCAGTGGATTTTGATTCAAAATGAGGTCGCTATGCTGAAACTGAATTCTAAGCCATGCACTTCTTGAAGAGGAATCTAATTTGCCGTGGAATAAAACCAAAAGGAAGAACACTTTTAGACTCATGCTGAGAATAACCGCATCTCGTGCTAGGCAGATAGGGGAAACTTTGTTACTATATTATTTGACAGCTTTCCCTTTCTCTAGGAGAAAGTAGTCCTTCGCATTCGAAGGAGGTTCATCTTTCCGTGACGATGGATTGAAGAGGGATGTGTCCTAACGATTACGAAACAGTTTTGACCTAAATGTAGTTATTTGAAAGTATCCACCAAGAAGAGTTCGCGTCTGATTGATTGCCTCTAAAGAAGTAATCGTTACACATTCTGTGAGAGAATTTTGCAAAATAGTTAGGTTTGTCAGAGTAATTAAGAATTTTGAATTTCAATTACACGTAGAGGCATGGCAGAATCAAATGGAAATTTAACATTGTGCGCAAATTGCCAAACCTTATAAGAATACACTATGCTCTACGCCAAGAGTGAAATAATTTGTCATTTTCGGATAACAGTAAAGTAACTAGCAGACAACTTTTTGAAATTTTCTAAAACAAGAAGTGTTGGATTCATATTCCTAAAATGTTAGCATGAGAAATCGCATTTGGGTTTGCTTATGGTCTGGTCTCATGACGTGTGGAAGACAAGAGGATAAACTTATGCCCTGCGAACTGTTGTGCGTGTGTTTTATCGCAGGAATAAATTGACATTAAATATGATAGTCAATAAAAATGTCTAACTAGGATAAATCATGAAATTACGCGAATATATTAGCTTGCATCTTCTCATTACTAGTTTTAATTTTTACTACATTCCAGCAAAAACTTAGAACGGTTCTGCTGATGTTTGGGGTCCTGAGACCAGATTCTAAGCACATCTACTCACATCGGATTTCTGATGCCAAATTTTGACAAGGGTTCATGCTTTGCTTTAAAGAATTTAACCGAAGATTTCCTTGGAAAACTACATAGTGCTCGGTTGAAAAATTTTGTTTGAGAGTAAAATACTCAGCATGAAATACATTTGTTATTGCTAGTGCCCAACCCTCGTTAGCAAATACATACATTGAATTGTACGACTTTCCCCTCACCGGGTTGTGGTTCCATTTAAGTAGGTGGAAGTTCGACGAACAAAAAGAGAAAGAGTTCTTTCTCTTTGTCAGTGTCAAACAGGACGTTCGGCTAGAAAGTGGAGGCGCTCTACCGGCTCATTTTCCGACAATCGGTCTACAAATATTTGATTAATTTCCGGCCATGTTGTCAACAAGTTTGTGGATAATACCAACTTCGGATATTAAACTCGGAGGCTCAGCAATTCTTGGTGGAAATAGATTCGCATTCTACTCCATCCATTACATTGGAATTGTGAACCTTAGCGTATCTATCATTTCCTGTGTGCTCGTTATTGCTCATATCCTCATAAACTTTTTTAGGTCCCGTTCTCGAATTGGTGACAGGATTAAATTTGACTTTTCTCAAAGATTTCCACTCTATCTTTCCTTAGCGGATTTCCTCTGGGGACTCTCTCATTTTGCCGAACATTTGTACATAATTACGACAGAAAAGTATCCGAGCGGATGGACGATTATATTGTTTAGTGCAAATATGTATTGTTTTCTTGGGTGAGTACTGATTTCAATTACAGCTACCTAGTGAAGGATGAAAAACTTCGAACTGGATAATCTATTGTAATATGGTCGACATTCCCGCATACAATAGAATGTTCCAATTTTAAAACGACAAACTTACAAAACTAAACTTTCTGCAAGGAACCATTTTAACGACCCCAAACCCTGCAAGTAAATTCAGAATTTACTTTCAGTTGACTAATCCACTACTGCTTGTGCTACCAAACCTCACCAAATTTCTTCAACCCCCAGATAGATGTATTCACCAAAGTGTACTTTAGGTCTCGGAGACAGTCTACACACTAACCATTGGACAAACTGGTGTTACCCGATTTTCCTATAACACCATGACGGCACTTTACTGATCCGTGAGAGCAAAATTGGAAAAACGCTTCTAGTTCAATTTAACAACTTCTTAGTACAGAGTGTCTTATGTGTATTGCGCCCTGGGCATCTCAGGAACCACAATAGGTACAATCAAGTGGAATACCTCGTTGGAACCATCAGCTCAAATGGGATCTCGGACACCATATTTCAGTTCCATCTGAAAGCGCGTTTGCGCGCAGCGCACGGTGGAAGATAAAAAATCAGTTATTCGACGTTTTTCAGCCATTTCTTCTTGGTTTTCCGCCTGAAAAGCCACGAAAACATCAAAATTTCGAAAAATGAACTCGACCACCACATTCGCAAATGGTTTCTGAAAATTTTAAGCCATTGATCAAAATTCTTTGAGCAAGTCGTTTTTGCTCCCAAATTTCAATATTCCTGAAAACACGCGAAACCGAAATCCTGGGGCAAAATCGATTTGCTCAGAAAATTTTGATCCATGGCTTAAAATTTTCAGAAACCACTTGCGAATGTGGTCGTGGAGTTTATTTTTTGAAATTTTGAAGTTTTCATGGGTTTTCAGGCGGAAAACCACGAAGAAACGGCAGAAAAACGTCGAATAACCGATTTTTTTATCTTCCACTGCGCGCTGCAAGCGAACGCGCTTTCAAATGGAGCTGAAATATGGTGTCCGAGATCCCAATAGAGCTGATGTTTCCAACGAGGTATTCCACTTGATTTTACCTACTGTGGTTCCTGAGATACCCAGGGCGCAATACATATAAGACACCCTGTACAATAAAAGTCAGGCTGAGATTCACTAGGTCTGCGAAAACCCGTACCAAACAATTGTTTTGAATCTGGTTTAATTTGTTCTATTGTTACTTCTTCCCGATAGATACCAGCAATTAATGCATTCGAGCTTAGCTATCTACACATACCTGAGAGTTGTTCATATGAAGACTCTGGAATTGGGAGTTGGAGAATGGCGACTACACTTGTTCTGCTTTTCGTTAGTTGGAGTCTCAACGATCTTCTTCTATTTTCTGAAATCATTTGGTTGCTCAGGATATTGGTAATTCTCAACTACTCTGCTAAATTTAGTACATGAATATGATTATGCATTTTCTTTGTATTTCCACAAAGAATTGCATTCGGAATGTTCCCAGTGTCACGCGTATGATTACATCTCCTTTCATTTTTTCGATGAAATAACAGCAAATAAGTACAGAATGTGAAAGTTCCGATGAATTTGTTGGTTCTCTGGTTCTCAGAAATTCATAGGTTAGAAAATATGGAATATATTTTTAAATAAATTGTTATTATTGAAATATCGGAAGGACTTTTTTTTACAATTTCAACATTTTGCAAATTTGTGAAATGCATGTTCGATATAACGCCCCGGTGTATTCTTGAATGAACCTATTTTTGAACGAACCTCAAGAACCAGCAAGAACGCAGTTATTCACTTGTCTAAAGTTTGAGACTGTATTCTGCGCACTTGTTCTTCGGTATTTATTTACTTCTTCTACTACGTCTTTTCGAGATTTCCAAAATTTCAAAAATGATTTTTAAAATTCCTGGATTCAAATGTGTCATAAAACTGATTTTCCACAAATTCAGTGATTTTAATTAGAAAAATGACTTTCATAATTTAAAAAGCTTACTTAAAACATACTTCATTCCTGCATTTATTTTTTATAATTCACTAGAGTTTGAAACTACAGCCCAAGGAATCATGAATAGTTTTTCCGGATTGTGAGACGGATGTATTTGATTGCGGGATCCGAGAAATATTGTGCTTTCCTTAAATTTTGAGCCCCAACGAAACCCAGTTTCGTAAGTTTTAAATTTAGCTGAGGGAAATTTCTGAATTGGTAGTTTCACTTTGAATTGATGGTATTGCGGCCAAAACCTCAGTTGCGACCCGTTTTGATACTCTGACTTCAAACGCCTCTTTGCCGGACAGTTTTTGCCTAATTGAGCTGAAAAGGATACTGCAGAAAGGGCACGGCAAAAGATGTTATGTCAGAATTGGCTGAATTTTGGATATGTTATAGCCCTTTCTGAAGTATCCTTTGTAAATAATTATGTAATTTAAGTCACCTAAATTGTGGAATTTTAATATATTTTAGGGCATATATGCGGAAAAAGCAGAACTTCTTGTGCATAAGCTCGGGCTATAGCATAGCCCCCAAATATTTGCAGTATTCCGGAAATGAGTTTTACTCCTGAGAAGGGTGAAACAATAACAAGAGACGGCCAGGATCATGTGTGATTATACCAGTAAAATATGTACGTGTCCCGCATATAAAGTTAGCGCGTCTAAACTTCCACCTGGTAGAATTTATTGTTATGCTCTAAAGTCAGGTAATGACTTAGGTTATATTGCTGAAGGACATCCCGCGCGGGTTACTTCTGTAACCCTTAGTTCTGTTCCTGGTAACCGTTCTATATAGTACCGGGTAACTTTTCTTGATATAATAATTTAGATCCAAAAATGCAACCGATGAATTTCCACGCAATTCACTCTATTTTAATCAGGAACCAACTGAAATAATATGTAGTTGAAAGTGAAACCCTCGTTGATTTTTCGACGGAATGCTTATTTCCACTTTTTCCTACTATTACTACTTCGGGTGATAGTGGTGAGATCAAAGCTTGTGACGGACCCTGTAGAACTGACATTCTGGATTTAAATTGAGGAACGATGGGAAAGTTATAAAAACTTTCTCCGTATTTTAGCCAGCGGGTGAGTGGACTTTTCGAGTACCATCAAAACTGCGCCTTTTCCCAACGATTATTTCTACGCATCTGAGACAGAATACATATAACATTTTCTTGAGGAGAGTTCTGGAATTAATTCGATAACGCATGAGGATTTTATAGCAGGTACAAGTTTCGTAGAATTGTCAATACTTCGGTCTTTGAATTCAGGTTTAAACTGCGAAAAAGATGGCTTAAATTTTAATACGGACGATATGCAGCGTACTATGCTTGAGGTAGCCACGGAGCGTGGGCGGATTAAAAATGTGGTAATGACGTAAATGACGATGAAAAGGAAATCATCTAGTTAAATAACCATTACTGCATTACGTCACGTACGGCTTTATTTATGTCTCTCAAGAGTTAATCAGTTCTGACAACCTGAATGGTAGTTTGTGCATAAACATGTATTGTACGTGAATGAAAATGGGGTTCAGCACCGTATAAAGGAGTTGTAGTGACGCGAAAAACGAAGAACGGAAAACTCTGTCCTGTCGTAAAATATAAATTCATAAGGTCAGATCAGATGGGTGTAGTGGATCTAGTCAAAACAGTGTTCAAGAATTACAATCAGTTACATAATTCAGTCAATTCAACTTCAGTTTTACATACTTTTGAGAGTTTCGACCAAATTAATTTCACAGTGATTAAAAGAATCCTTTTGGATAAAATTATATTCGCACATCAGTATTGTAAAAACAAGTGTTTCGTCAAAGGTTTTAGAAATAGTAAAAGCAGTCTAATTTTATTAAGTACATTCCTTTTACACTCCACGTTTCGGAGAAGTTTAATTTAATGTAAGATGCGAGAAGCCACATAATCTTGATGTGACGATTTCCATTTTTCATCATTAGTTCCAAATGTGTTCAATTTTGTTTCCCGTAATCTCAGAATTTATCAGAGGAACGGCCAAATATGATTTCGTTTTTTCAAAAAAATTGCATGAGTCTGTAAGTGTAAATGTTAGCATTTTGCATCTTGCAACATTCTTTTGCATTTTGTTTGCATCTCCCCTGCTGCCTTAACTGACTTCTGTCTTGCTCCGCGGTTTTATTTATATTTATTTATTATGGCGTAACACAATAACCCATTACTTGGTCCTTACATTATGAAATTACTCACTTTGATTTATAGCGTTGCGGAGAAATTTGAAGATCTTCAAATTTACGTATAATTTGTTATTTCCAAACATTTTCCGCTTTCTCTAAATTTGATTGGAATGATTGACTGAGAAGCTGAAGCGGTGCACTAAATAGACAATAACAACTGAAATACATAAACTGGACCCCATTGGTTGAGAATAAGTTCAAAATATCTAGCAGTAACTGACTTGAGTATGTAATACATTATTATATACGAATACGTATAAAATATATTTACCTATTATAAAATTCTAGGTTTTTGGATGACAGCACTTCCTTCAATGGGATTTGGCTCCGGTTATGGGCCACAATTCTAGTAACACTCAATGCGGTTTGTACAAGATGGGGCTACTGCTTAATTGAACGGAAAGTGAGGGAACAGGACGAGAGAAAGCATCGAACGCTGTCAAATTCAACACACGTAGAAAGAGCTTCCTATCCCTTGGCGTCCCGATGTTTGGCCACGTTTGTGAAAAACGCAACATTTTTCTCTTGCCCTCTCGCCTTAGCTGCATGGGTGTCGATAATTTTCAAATTATTCGGTTTCATCGAACCTATCACTACGTTCGTCATTGTAATTACTGCAGACAGCAGTGGTTCTGTTACAGCGTGGGGATTTTTT
>JAQGCA010003103.1:0-12443 GCA_034698945.1 Protaphorura quadriocellata | reverse complement strand
TATGGACTATTCCACGAAACCTCAAACATTATCAAAAATTTTGGATTGCGGTTTGAAAACATGTGTTAATTCGAGCCGTATATGGCCCGTTTTGAGTCATATATGGCTCGTCAGCCATCTTACGTGCCATATATGGCTCAAAACGGGCCATATATGGCTCTTTTTAACGAGCCATATATGGCTCAAAACGAGCCATATACGGCCCGTTGTTCTAGACTGACGAAAGAAAAACCTTCAAATATCAGAATTTGAATTTGGTGATATTGGTAAGTTGAGACTTTTGAAAATATTTCAAAATCGTTCGTAATATCTGGAAGAGTGTCACCGACATTACGTCTTTTGCCACTTGCGGTATAACATGTTACAAAACTATTAAAATTGCAATGCGAGGAAATTCGTCATCATTTCTGATTTCAAATTCACATTACATTTCAAAATTTCAGTAATTATGAATTTAATTTGTAAATTATCGATACTATGCAATGGATTTTGTCAAAATTTTGAATGGGAAGAAAGAGATAAATAATAAATACAGAGAGCTTTTAGATATCATATATTTCGCTTCTCGTGCAGTTAAGGTAGTTTTCACCGTATAGTCATTTTGTAGTGCTTTTTAAGGGAGAATTTCTATATTGATGAATGTAGCCGATCGAATCCTCTCTATCCTGTTGGAAAAACATTAATTAATTAAAATTAACCAAGAAGTACATTAACATTTCTTTAGATAAATCTTATTGCACGTTTAGAGCAGATTTATTTTGTTAAGTTCTGGTTCTGAGATAGGCGCGCCGCGCGCGCGCGTCGTTGGCTCGAGTTTTTGAAGTTGAGGAAATTGAAGACTAAAATTATGTTATTTTGATAGTTTTCAGAATTTGAGGAATCCCTTAACATGAAGAAACTATTCAAAAGCCTTCGAGACTCTAAGAAGAAGAAGAAGGATCTCGGAAATACCAGCGATGAGAACATGTTGCCCACATCTAACGAATCAAACATTCGTTCCACTCCTGCGAAACTGTTAGAATTTCACCTTGACCAAGTCACATCTTCCGAAGTCTTTGGAAAGCTTGAAAATAATACCGCTTTAGAATTGGAGCAAGTTGAGAGTAACGGTGAAGAAATAAATACTGAAGTTGAGGAATCGGTTATTGACCGTCAACAATCTCTCGTTAATACTTCCGCCGAAGTTGTGCCAAAGAAAGGAGTGATTCCAGCAACTCTTTCCCAAATTGTAGAACCGAAAACTGGTGGAGATACAGAATCGAATACGCCCGTTGAAAATCCCGGGTATTTTGCACCGTCAAAGCTTGATGAATGGGACAGTGATATAGATTCTTGGTCAGAGGAAGCATCATACCATGATGAGGGGAAAAAATTAACGGATGAAGGAAAGGGTCTGGGTTCAGCCTCAAACGAAGATATTGGGTTGCCTGAACCCGTAAAATCAGCATTCTCTGTAAAAATGACAGATTCCACAACAGACCAATTTCTTCTACATCTGGAGAAAAGTCCACTTTCATCTTTCAGCGATTTTTCCCTGTCCGACAAAGAATTAATTTTTCTTCCTACTTCTACAAAAAATACTAAAACGGCTGTTACAAAAGCAAGTGGACCCATAATAGAGTTACCCACATCTTCTGAATCCAACATTATTTACACATCTGGTAAACCGTTAGAATTTCACCCTGATCAAATCACATCTTCCGAAGTTATTGGAAAACTTGAAAATAATACCGCCTTAGAATTGGAGCAAGTTGAGAGTAACGGTGAAGAAATAAATACTGAAGTTGAGGAATCGGTTATTGACCGTCAACAATCTCTCGTTAATACTTCCGCCGAAGTTGTGCCAGAGAAAGTAATGATTCCAGCAACTCTTTCTCAAATTGAAGAACCAAAAACCGGTGGAGCTACGGAATCGAATACGCCTGTTGACAATCCCGGGTATTTTGCATCTTCAAAGCTTGATGAATGGGACAGTGATGTAGATTTTTCGTCAGAGGAACAGGAAACATCGCACCATGATGAGGGGGAAAAATTAACGGATGAAGGAAAGGGTCCAGTTTCAGCCTCAAACGAAGATATTTGGTTGCCTGAACCCGTAAAATCAGCATTCTCTGTAAAAATGACAGATTCCACAACAGACCCAACTCTTCTACATCTGGAGAAAAGTCCACTTTCATCTTTCAGCGATTTTTCCCTATCCGACAAAGAATTAATTTTTCTTCCTACTTCTACAACTAATACTAAAACGGCTGTTACAAAAGCAAGTGGACCCATAATAGAGTTACCCAAATCTTCTGAATCCAACATTATTTACACATCTGGTAAACCGTTAGAATTTCACCTTGACCAAATCACATCTTCCGAAATCTTTGGAAAGCTTGAAAGCGATCCCGCATTAGAACTGGAACGAGCTGAAAGCAGCAGTGAAGAAATCAAGACTTTATTCGAAGCAGAAATGTCCTTTTTTGACAATCAAAAGTCCCACACTAATACCTCTGGTGGAATTGTCCCAGAAAAATTAGTAATTCCAAGAGCGCTTACTCAAATTACCGAACCAAGAACCTCTGATTGTTCAACTCTGAGCTCAAACGAATGGTTAGACAAAATGACCAGACGTGACACTTATACTGGAGCACTGTCGATTGTTCGATCCTCAGAACCAATTCCATTCTCGGCACTACTCAAAGATAGTGTTGAGGTTCTGCAAGCAAGAATTAATGCTGGCAATACAACAAAATTGGTACCCGCCACTACACACATGAATGCTCAAAGGAAATTTAGTTGGCCGATGACGGGGAATAACAAAAGTTTAGAAGATAAACCAATTTCCAGACGTTTTTCACTTCAAGTGCCCCAACATGAACCATTTACTTTCTCTAATGATGACCTATGCGACGAGGAAGAGCAGTTGAATAAGTTACTTGCAAGGATCATGAGATTTTCCAGGACTAGAGTTGTCTATGATGCCGATTCTGAGGAGATCGTGAACGATTTGGACGAAAAATATGGTTCTGACGAGAAAGTTCGATCAACTAACTCAAATATGCAAGGAGCGGGAGAATTTTCAGATAATTCAACAAGAGAAAAGTAGGTCACCTTCATCTTAATTACACTTTTCTAGTGTAGAGTACTAAAGGCACCCCCTCCCTATTTCAGTACGGTGAAAGTTCGATTCTATGGTCGATATTTTTTAACCATCAGCAATTAGCTCCGGTACGGTAAGTGAACAACATTTTAGGACTTAAGAAATGGAAATTCCATTCAGTGGCCGTAACGGAGAATCCTATGAAATGCATATCTTGTCAATGAATGCGAAGAATAGGAAGAACGAGAGTGTGGGTTGAAAACTAGGGAAGTTAGGTTTGGATGGGTGACACGTGTATTTTGCCCTATCTTCCGTGGTGGAAAGGTGACAGTTAAGTTCACCTGTCACCTCGACCTTACTCCACTCAGGAGTGTCACAGCTTTCTTTGTGTGTCCACGTCTCAAGGGTCAACAAATTAGTAGAGCCAAGATCGGGTTCTATGCAGGCTAATTTCGCACCAGCCAAGAAAATCAAAAATCTTCCTTCCTTCGTCGTACGCCTAAAAATGTAGTCAAGATGCCGACAGTAACTTTCTTCCAATAGTATTTACTCCTGATAATAGGGGTACTTTTTGAAGCCAAGTGTAACCCAAAGCCAAACACTAGGAAATGCCATTATGTTTGAGGTGACTATTAATTTAATTTGAGAATGTGTTCATAGTCATTTTTCCCGACACAAATAATCTTCCGTGCTGGTTTGTAAAGCTCCAATTTCTATTTAAATTGAATTGATTTGTTTGCTGAAGATTTAAATAGTTTCTTGAGAATTACCGTATTCGGGACTGTTATTCATTTGGATTAGAGTGTATGTTTTGAGCAATCAAGAAATAGAAATTGTCCTGTTAACAAATTCTACTCGCAATTCCCACATTTGTATTAACCCACCAAATACCTCTATCTAGACTTCAATTAAGCTTGATTTTTATTGATCAGCCACTTTTAATTGTAGTCAGACGTTTGGACGTCTAAGTTTTAACGCCTGAGATTATTTTCTTGACTTTTGCTGACGCCGACGCAAGAAATATCATTTAGTGTCTTCCGCGTATAAAGCATGGAATTTATTCATTCTTCGAAGCATTTGTAGAAGTTATGAGTACATTTAAAAATGCTCAGAAATATCTATTTCGGTAGAAAAAACAATAGAAACTCAAACAAGTATTTAATTTTCTTTAAATTCACAGTCTTGGTTGATTCACAATAGCATGATTTATGTTAGAAAAGTATGAGAAACTAGGAATTTGTTCGAGTTAATTCAGATGCAGCAAATATGAATAACATCAACATCAGTTTTGTGTCAACAGTGTATCTGCTAGCTGTATCTTTATATCATCAGTTTTACTTTTTGTATTCACGAATCAAGTTATCGTATAAAAAAATTGTACAGTCCATTTTTGTTTCCATAATGTTCCAAATTAGGGCAGTCGAGGATTGCCATAATTTTTAAAGGCCTTTGGCCGAGTACTAATACTTGACCATTCGAAAAGTCGGATATCCTCCCCATCACTATTAAAATCGTACAAAATACATCCTCCGTTTTTTTCCGTTTAGATTATTTACGTTCATTTTATTTTCTCAATCAATCATATTCTGTTTTTATAATTCCAACGATTTTTTGAGACATTTTGACTGAGTCATCTACTCGAGTTAATTTGTCATTTGAATTCGATTATAAGTTGAGATCAGATGTCGGACTATTTATGATTAATTCATTCATCATTGGAAGTTGCTGAAGTTTGTTCGTCAGGTTGAGAGGAGAATCCTGCCCGAATTGTGTCTTTCTCTTCTTCATGTTCATCCCAGTCTGGTTCTTCTTCTGCACCAGAATTTGTTGAGGCCGCATTCCAATCCGCTTCTTCTTGTTCGGATTGAGGATTTTGTTCTTGCATTTCAAGTTCGTCTTCCTCGCCTTCATATTCACCTTCCTCCCCACCTTCTCCGTCATGGGGAGAAAAAATAAAATTATAGAAAAACGTAAAGGAATTTCTCGAAACACGAGTTTCGTCAGAACCCACACCATTTGCGTGTATAGTGATTCTTGGCCACCGTATCGTAATCCTTTTAACTGTCTCTGTCTTCAACTGATTTTTGTTCAAATGTGTTACGCGATGATGACACGGTTACAAAGTTACTCCCACGCACTTTACCTTAAGGTGACATCATGACCAATCCCGTCTCGTAGCACGTTTGAATCGGTACGAGAATAAAATAGTATACAGCTGATTCCGAGTGCAAAGAACCCGATAAAATATCTGCTATTCTCTTTCTACTATAGTTGAATCTATGTTTAGGAATTAAATACCTTCTTCCTCGTCACTATCCATCCATTGAGAGATATCGGCATCAGAGCTCAACTGTCCGCACCCGACGACAAAGATTTTCCTTCGAAGTCTTCCCGTCGAGGTCACAAGTTTAGAAGTCTGTGATGGGAAAGCATAATATAATAATAGAATTAAAGGGTCACAGAAAAATTTTTTGATCCCATTTCCCCTTATAGTGTGATCATTAATTATTGTAATATTAATAGGCTGGAATTTTTAGAAGCCATTTACTTTAAGCATAACTTTCATTCCAGCAATGACTCGTCCCACAACAACATTCTTTTTATCCAAAGCGGGCATTGGTCGTGCGTCGATAATGAATTGTGATCCATTTGTGTCTTCACCGATATTAGCCATTGACACAATACCGGCTCTATCATGGCGCAACCTGCAGAGTTGGGAGGACAAAGTTTCTTACTCCGGAAAATTTAACTTTTTTTTAACAAACTAACTAATTTAATACACTTTACCTGAAATTTTCATTCGGAAATTTGTCCCCGTAAATGGATTTGTTGCCATACCCATCCATCCCGGAAACGTCTCCGCCTATAATACATAGATTGCTTTGTGTATACGATTTGTGATTGATTGTAGTTTAAAATTTCGTACACGCGATTATACCTTGCCAGAGAATTTCCGGTATAATTCGATGAATCTTTGAGCATTTGTATGATAGTCCGTACTGTCCCGTGCAAAGTGCTCTGAAATTCTCAGCCGTCATGGGCACAATATCCGCTCGAAGTTCAATGATGACACGACCCAAGGCGTTGATGTCTGTGGCTAAATCTAAGAAAACTCGGGGTCTTGGTTCGTTGTTAGCATTTTCCATAGCACACTGCTCATAAGCTTCCCATCCTAATAAAATAGTAAAATCCGTACTAAAGTATGAACGCTGAATTTCAGAACTACCGTGAAACCTGAAACTTGATGAAACCCATCCTTTTGCCAAGTGACCCGTTTTGGCAGACAAAAAACATTATCTTGTGGCCAAGGCGTTGTAATTTATAGGAATTTAACATAGCGTAGCGTAGCTACGGATCGGGCGATATAAGGCTACGGTCGTCCCAACCAGGTGGTCGCCTAGCTTAGGTCGTCTGGACAAATTTCACTGTCTACGTTTGGATTTCTCACCCTTGATTTTCGTTTGTTTCCAAAATAATGGGTAGTAAGACAGTCTTTCCATGGTTTTCTCCCGTTTCTCATACTCCTCAATTTGTTTCTTTCGTTCATACGTTGGTTTCTAGAATTATTATAGGTTGTGAATTCCATGAACTCGGCATAGGGTAATTTCTTTCAAAAATTTGGGCGAACCTGTTCCTGAATTCGCTTGAGAAGAGCCAAATTTTCAAAGGTGATTTGAAGAAGTTTTAACTGGCGGGCTCGACCTCGGTTGTTGATATTTTTGGTCGTCGGTTTCAGCTTGTTGTCGACATAAGACTAGTTTCAAAAAAGCAGGGAATTATGTACTAAACAAAAGGCATGCCTATATTGATTTTCCCTGGCTATATCGGGCCAATTATGAACCGAGCTACCAGATTAAGCCCGTTATGAGAGAATCTCCCAAATGGTTCAAATTCATTTTTACCTCAGATTGTAAAATCCTAGAAATCCTTTGAGTCATTATCGCATTGTCTCTCTCGATTCTTGTGAAGTTGGCGATTCTTCTATTGAAGCTCGTAGGGTTGCTGTAAGTATTTTTTGCCACAATAGGACAAGAAGTGTCAACGACGGGTTTGGCGGTTTCGACCCGAGTTCGATGCATATTGTAACTGTGGAGAAGGAGAGGAAACGTAGGATCGTTCGTACGGCGGGATCGAAGTTTTGCCTTCTCAGATTCTAACTGGGTTGGTGGTGGCTAAAGATTTAGAAAAAATACCATATTTCAACATACTCAGCATGACATTTTCAGTTAGATGAAAATACCTTATATTTTTTGAGCGGAGCACCTTGACCCGGACTAGTTCTTGGTGGTGGTTTTCTCTGTTTCCCCTTCGGAGGTTCATAATGGTCAATGTCATTGTTTTCGAGTTCATCCTCTTGGCCAACTCTTGCTGGAGCTGTTTCACGACCTCCGAGCTGGGCTACGGATTTCGACATTGTCCTTGTATTCTCCCACTATATTTTCACTATTTCTAGATGTGTAGATTTATTTTAGAGAGAAATTAAAAATCGAAAGGTGAAACAAACGATAACTACGAGATTAGTTGTACGCTGCGAAAACTCGTTGTTGATTCCTTAGCTTTTGACCACAAAGCGAAGCCGACGATGGGTTATGACTTTACGGTTACGGTTGTCATAAGCACAAAATTATATAATATGCTAATTGTTTAGTGTCCAGAATAATTTTATTGTACGGTTTGACTTTTGTGTGAATTGTTTTCAAAATTTTTGTCAAAATTCACAAATATAATGTATGTATTATTCCAAATTCTGAGTCCAAATTGAAACCTTTTTGAGGTAATTATCAGGAGAGCATTCGTTAACTTCGCTCTCCTGAAGAATGTATGCAAAAAGGTTAGTTTCCTTCCCAAGGGTACTTTAAATTTTTCTTGGTGTTTAAAATTCACATAATATTTTATTTTCTGTCAGGTTGTACATCAGAGTTGGAGGAACTGGTCAATCCTCAGGTTTCAGGGACGATCGTGACTGCTGCGGACCGTCAGGAGTTTCTCGGACACCTATTTCAATTCCTCTTCCAGAGAAAACTGTTGCGCCGTATCAAAATGAAGCTGGCAACCGGTACTGCGAGTCCATTCCGGACGGTATGTCAAATATGTTTTGTACTTAATTTGCTTTACATCTACCAGAAATTAAGAATTCATGTGTAGTCATTAGAAAATACGTCTTGAACTATTTTGAATGACAGGAATGGACGCAAATCCCCAAATGATCGGTGACATTATTCGAGACTTGAATTGTGTTTTCCAAAAGACCTTTGGGCAGAGGAGGGATATTGAATCTCGTTATCGGAATACTCAAGTAAACATCACAATAGTACAACCAGAATTCTTATTTCTATAAGTTTAATTTCATTATTTTTGTGGACAGTGTGAAATGGAAGAACTGCAAAAAGCGTTGGCAAATTGTGAGTGCTGTAAAGAGGAGATGCAACAAGAAATATGCAGTCTGCAAGGAGAACTCCGAGCAGCTCAATTTGCATTCGAAGAAGAGGCACAAAGACGGATCGGGTTGGAGCAAATGGTGACCCAACTTAGAGCACAACTGAATCGTTTGGAAGCTTTGGCCAACGCAGACATGCAGGAAAAAGCTAGACTTAATGCCATAATTAGAGACTTGGAATTTAAATTGAAACAAATGGCGGATATGATCGCTTGCCTTCAAGCGGAGAAAGACGCATTGGCCAGGAATTGTCGAGGACATGAAGATTGGAAGAGTCGACAGATGGATAATATGAATATGAATAAAGGAAGATGCGATCAACTCGAGGATGCGTTGGCGAAATGTTGTAAGTAGTATTTATGCGATACCTACTCCGTTTGACTGTAAAAAATGTGATACAGTTTTTTCTGCTCAAGCATCCGTAGTTTAGCTATGGATTTTTGTAATTAGCGTTACTTCATGTTGAAATTTTTTCAGGTAAGGCAAATGAAGATTTACAGCGTCAAATTGCTGAGCTAACAAAGGAACGTGACTGTTTAAAAGCTTGTGTCGATCAGCTCCAAAATGAGAAGAGACGAATGGCTGTAAGATCAAACATTTTTAGATATTTTTTGTTTTCGAAGTATTTGTGACTAACTTATTTTAACCATTACTGTTGCAGGAAGAGTTTGAACGCGAGCGACAGTGCTGGAAACAAGAGAGAGCTAGATATGAGCAAACGATTGCGGACCTCAGAAAGGCTTTAGAATGTCTTACAGCACAAAATCAGCAAATATGCCAGAAGATGAATGAAGTAGTCGCAGCGCATCATGCCGAAATGGATAGTCTGCGGAAAGATGCAGAAAAGTTTCGAATGTTATACGAGTGCGAAAAAGCTCAAAGGGAAAAATTGGAACGAGCTTTGCAAGACTGTGAGGAGCGCAAGAGAGAAATGATTATGCAACAACAGCAGTTTCAATTGCAACAACAGGCTATCCCTCCTTATAGAGATCCTTGTGCTGAAATTTTGAGCAAATTCAGTTCTGATAGAGGAGAATATACACAAGTAATTTATTATGAATTGATTTCATAGTGGTCACGTATTTCCGATGAGAAATTAATTTTCACTTACTTTTTACAGGATTTGAAATCACGACTTGACAATGCAAATTCCAAAATCATGGGACTGGAAAAAGATCTACAATTTACACAATCACGTTTTCAGGAGAAGACTACTGCAAACGAAAAAGCTCAACAAGAGTTACAAAATCTCAATACTAAATCCAGAACCCTCGAACTTGACATTATGCGAGCACATGAAGAAATGTCTAAATTAAAGGCTGCTGCAGAAACATTAACTTGTGCAAACGTCCAATTGCAAAAAGACTTGGACACCCAAAATGAGATTCTTGCGAAGCGACAGGTAACCAAATCTCAAACCGAAGAGAATTTGATGAATAATAACATCAACGACAAGGTGGAAATAGAACGCTTGAAAAGGGAATATGAAGATAATCTGAAGAAGACACAGTTTGAGTTGAAAGATTTGAACGCTCAAATTCTCAAATCAGGAATTACGGTTGCTACGATCGAGGTTGACAAAAAGAATTGGGAGTCCAAATGTAAGATTTTCAAGATTCAAAATCTACTAGTGCTAAACTTATGTTTTACGGCACAATACTATTTAAAAACAACAAAATTAATTTACTTTATTGTCCAATACAAAAAAATAGATGAGAGCCTGAAAAAAGAGAAGGATGACTTGGATCGAAAAGTTCTTGAACTTCAACCAGTGACCTCCGAAGCCCAGTTCTATAAGAGAGAGCTGGAGCGCTATCAGACAGAGTTGAAAGAACGTGAAGAAAAATTGGGGAAAATGACAACCCTTCTACAATCCGCTGAAGAAAATTTGAGAGATTCTGAGAATAAACTTGCTCGTGTGCTTGAGAAGGACAGAGATTCACCAAATCTTGAAGCGGTGGTTAGTAAAATTAATATAACTAAAATTAACAAACTCGGTCGCCTGTGACAGGTTCCTTTGTACTTCGAATGACATGATTATAATTTAAAATTATTCTTTTAAAGTGACTGAATACTAACTCTTATAAGTTATTACTCAAATTCGTATGATTTTCAGATTGCTGAACTCCGTGAGAAATTGAAGTACAGTGAATTGGAAAGAGTTAGATTCGAACAATTGGCCAAGAGTTTGGAAACCCGTTTGGAATACTTGCAACCAAAATTCGACGAAATATTCGAACTGAAGAAAGGCTTTGAAGATAGACTGGTACAAACCACGGAAGAAAATCGTCGTCTTTTGCGAAATGTCGAAGAGGAACGGGTGACTAGAGACCTATTTCAAAGGGAGTTGAAAGACGCTCAGAATTTATGGGAAACCGAAGTCAAAGCAAAGGGAATACTGGCTGAGAAAATAGCCCAGAATGAACGAATGAACCACCACTTTGATGCCAGAAATGTAAGATTTATTCAGTATTCGGACTGTGAAGTTTTTTTTCTCAAAATCCTACATATAACGACCAGCGAGAAGTACAGCTAATAATCTGTTGTAATATTACTCATATTCTCTAATATTTTTAGTGGCTTCGAAATATGAGTATAACTCAACACCTGCAGAAAGTGATATTCTGAACTTCAGGTCACCAAACCTAAATAGGACTGTCCCGTATTTATGTTTGTTTGAATCATATATGGGCAGAATCTGTTTGGATGAAAATGTCAGAGGTCAACCCTCTAATACAGTGTTTTGAAAGTGCTTCATCATTCGGAAAACGAAAGGCAATTTCACTTAATGTTCTAAGTAATACCATTTGACTTTGATTTTCTTAGAAGCAAGAACTGAGTGAGTTGGACCGTTACCGTGATAAATTCCGTCAACTTAAAGCCGAACTAAAGGCTGAGCGAGAGCAAGTGGCGAAACTCAAGTACAAAATTGATATTCAACGAGAGCAACTCCGTGCGGCTCGTGACCATCTTCAAGAATTGGCGAATGAACCCAGGGCTCAAAGGCTTATTATACAAATGGATGAAATGAAAGCTGAGCATGAAAAATTAATCGAAAGCATGTCGAAAGACAGGGAAAATTTAATTGCCGAAATCTATCGTCTCGAGTAAGTTTGTAAAGTTTTGTCCACAAGTCTGCGGTGAAACGTGTCCACGCGACTACCTGAGTTCGCACCAAGTGAACTCAGTGTCCAGTTCTTGTATCGTGTGAGCTAACGTTGCCCCAAGTCGCGAAAAACCTCTAACTTAAAATTACAATTTGTCGATCGAATCGCCTGGGACATGTTTCACGGTACTATAAACTATAACTTCTGACCAATGTACAACATTTGCATTACATTATCCCGAGAGGTTGAAGTAAAGTTTCAAAATTACGAGAACAAAAATTCTGAATTTTTTTTCTCTTGACAGTCAAAGTAAAAATGCCGTAGAACGCGGACTGAGGGAAACTAGAGACGAATTACAAAATAATGAATTGAACAAAGAAGCTGTCCAGGAATTATTAAAAAGAAAAGATCGCTTGGAGAAAGAAGTCCAGGAATTGAGGATAGGTTTGAAAGAACGCTATGTCGATCGTGCCGATGTTGACAGATGGAAGGTAGCTTTCGAAGCAAAAATAAATTCTTTAAGAGCTGAGTATTCGGCCGCGGCTGAAAAACAAGTCAACGAGAAACTTGCTCAATATCAGACCTATTTAGAACGGCAGGTATGGAAATACTGTTAAAACTATTTAAAGTCTGGTGTTTCTTCGCTTGGACATTACAGCAAGTTGCTTCATTTTTAGACGCGGGATCGCACAGTGATTGAGGAACTTCGAGACGCAAATGATAATGTTCTGAGAACAGAGTACAGCCAAGTGACAAATTCTATGAAATCTGACGTTACTAAACTAAGAGCACTTGTTCGAGAACGAGAAGAAGA